>RANZ01000009.1:0-182238 GCA_009805285.1 Neurospora terricola FGSC 1889 | reverse complement strand
CGCGCAGGTCGGCGAGCGTCTTAGCCAGCACAGGCCCGGTGAGCGAGTAGCCCGTGTCGGCGTGGACGGCGATGGTGTGGAAGCGCACGCCGAGGATGATGGCGGCCTTCTTGGTGGAACTATGGGTGGCCGTCGTGGCGAGCGCCACCATCTTGCTGCGCTTGTGGGCGATGGCATCCTCGCGCGCCTCGGAGCCCTCGGGGAACTGCTCGAGAGGGACGGTCTCGCGCAGGTACTTGTCGCGGGCGGCGACCATGGCGGTCAGAACGGCCTCGGAGGCGGAGCCCTGGATGACACCGCCGCCCCGGGTGGGGCCGGTGGATAGGTAGCATTCGGGAAGAGCGAGGACCTTGGCCAGCCAGTCGAGCACGATCGTCTCGAGCTCGGTCACGGCCGGACTGCAGATCCAGTTGAAGCAGGCGCCGGAGAGGGCGGCGCTGTAGAGCTCGCCGAGGATGGAGGGGAAGCTGGTGGCGCAGGGGAAGAAGGCGTGGAAGCCCGGGTGTTGCCTGGTTTCATAGTCAATCTTATGTTTCTTGTTGAGAGGAAATGAACATGGTGAGGCGGCCTTTACCAGTGAGTGATACCGGGGAGGATCTTGCCCTCAATGTCTTTCTGAATATCAGTCCATGCCTCGCCTTCTACCGGGGCCTCGGATGGCAAGAGTTTCCGCAGGTAGCCAGGCTCCACGGTAGACACGACATCCCGATCGTCAATGTTGTCATAGTAGCCGGCAACTGTATAAGTGTTAGTTGAGATGTCTGCTGGGTGATGATAACGAGAAAAATTCGAGGAAGTCACAAAACTCACTCTCGTCAATGGCCGTGGCAGCGGCCTCACGGAAACCCTGGGAATCCATTCTTTGAAATATGGTATATTTACGTAAAAACCTAGGCAAACTGAAGTCGTAACAAGAAGAGGATTCAGATGTTTTAAAACTCGCCCGGCCGCTCCCCGATATATACCACAAAGTTGGCGCCGGAACAGTTCTAGAACCCCTCAACTGAGCCGGATCCACTTATCCCGTTTCGGAGGTCCCGCACCTGCCGGCCGAAAATCGGAACCCGGAAAGTGGAGGCCCAAAACACGCCCTTTCGGTGACATATGTAAACATCCACAGCGCGGGAACGGCAAGATCCGGCATGACATGGCGACGACTTCAATCGAACCAGAACCAGACCCAGAAAGGGAAAACGAGCTTAACTGTATTTACACATGTTTGGCGAAAACGAACATGGCGTCACTCGCGATATCACAAGTCCCCGATGACCTTGTCCTTGGCCTCCGGCGCCTTCAGCGCATTGCAGTCCTTATCGCAGCTGATCTCTCTTGGGACCTGATTTTCATGAATTCGAGTTATTATCGTCCACATCAAAATCAACGGCTATCTGTTTTGGGGGTGGCCACTCCACGATGTGAACGGTAACCATAGGGTTTGACGGGTAATCATCACTTACATGTGGCATGTCGGGTTTTAGCTCATACACGCAACAACACATCGGCCGAGGCTCATAGTCTAAGCATTTCTCGAGATAATCGACCTTTCCGGGCCCTGGAAATTCGACGTGATCAGTTCAGACTTCAAAAGACGGTTGTTCTTGAATGAAAGATTCATTATTTCCTACCAATGCATTCGACTTGAAAGCCGGAGTAATCAAGGGTATCGCAGCAATAGGCGTCCGTTCTGCTTGGACAGGTTGTTTTGCCATCGACAGTGTTGCTCTGGTTCTCTGCAATTACCTTCTCGTGGGTCGGTGGAAGGAGCACGCTCATGGCAGGAACAGCCAACGCGAGGTAAAGGAAGGAGACGCGCATTATGATGGAGATGGAGATGGAGTAAGCTCTATCAGTGAGGTGATGGTAATGACGGTCAAGAAGAACGGAGTTCATTTGAAAGCAAGGAGAACAGCACCAGATGATATATCTCGGACTTAACAGCAGTACAACATCTGACCAACCGCWGCGGTTGGTGGCAAAATACGACCTTCCCAATAAGGAGCCGTGACGACGCCTAGCTACGTACAATATATACGCTGCTCCTTGTGGTGTAAGAATTGAATCATTGGAGTGTTAGTTGCGTGTAAAAGGAAAAGTAGGAAACTAGTACAAAAACGAAGCCGGAAACGACAAAACCACGTCGATTTCATCCATCGATAAATGAAAGGAAACAGCCGAGTACCCCCACCACAAAGTTATCTGACCCGTTCAGAAGTCCAGGATCGATTGAAATAGCGACATACTTTTATGGAAAGCACCTCCCTTGTGTCGGGAAGGAAGACATTCCAAGATGGCTGAATCAGAAGCCGGGTTGGCCACGGATTCTCATATATATAAACCGGGCTTCCCCCCGCCTCTGGAGGCCTTCTCTTCTTCTCCAGAATCATCACACTTTTCACACAATCAATTGGTTGCTTCTCCTCTTCGCTTGACAAGTTCGTTTTCTTCGAGACAAGCACAGGAACAAACGCAAGAGCTCAAGATGGCCGCTTCGGAGACTTCTGTTGCAATCAACGGCAACTTATTGTCGCTGTCTAAACCTTCATCCGCCGACGCTCGTTTCACCAAGTACCTCTATATTCGTGGTACTGGTCCGCTCTCCCCTACCCAAAAGCAATAGCTTGCCGGTATTGGAGTGACTCTCTTCGAGTACCTGGAAAAGGTAACAGTCCTGCTCCCTTTTTATGTTCGATATAGACCCAGCACTTACAACTTGACCTAGGACACGTACCTGTGCCGCTATGACCCTGCCGACCTCGCACCAGTCCTCAACCTCGACTTCATCGCAACCGCCAATGTAATTTGGACAAGCCATCAGCCGCACTTATCAAAGCGCTCCTAATTAATGGAGCGGTTAACCTGGGACGCCCTTAGGAGGAGCAAGGTTTCGGAAGAGTGGACTTGGCTCAGGCCTTATTACCTATTACGCATGAACTTGGCGACTCAAAAATGGTCTGCGGGTTCGCGGACGTTGGTATGTTGTGTGGAGAGAAGCTCAAGGAGTTTGAAGAGTGGAAGTATATCGTGGATACTTCGTCGCTCCAGCGTGTATCGAAGGTGGAGGTTACGCTCGCATACTCGGATCGTCACGGCATGGCGATACAGAACAAACTGTCGTTGAAGGTCGAGATAGGCGATAAGCAGAGGCAAGTCCAGAGCGCCGCGGAGAACAACGTGGAACAGCTCGAATGGGACCTGGAACACCAAGTTCTGAATACGGTGACCATCACTGTACGCGCCGACAGAATCGCTCGAGTTGATAATTCGCAGGCCTTTGCCGTTATCTGGAGGGTCGTCTATTAGCAAGGTGGGGGTCTCTATTCTCTTCTGGCTGTCATGTGGAAGAAGTCCGTCTTTTGATCGATCTGGTTGGCGGTGCCAACATATGGGTTATGTAGCTGCAGACATTATTTTGGTTCAATGGCAATGCAAGTTTTCTTGGAAGCAATTTGTTTATCGGGTGAGTGCGGTGAATTCCTGGAACGAAGTGCAAATATGTGGATGAAGAAGAGAACGAAGATTGCGTGAACTGAAGATAGGACGCGCATATCCCATCCTATCAATCTCAGCTGTGATGCCAGACGCAGACACGCACCTACACAGTCGAGCGGTCGTAAGAATAAACCGAACACCTCGCGGTCTAATACATCACACCTCCGGGAGACTCTTGCACGCATTCATATGTCTTTATAGCACCTGTGAACTAAAATTCGACACATTTTCAAGATCAAATAATCTCTAATAGACTCTGGCCGACGTGCTTCTACCATATCACAAGGCATATCACAGTTTTGCAACGACATTTTTTAATCAAAGCGAGCGGTATTGGACTGTCCATGTACGGTTTATTCTTACGGCCGCTCGACAGCGCAGCTCAACGGGGATAATAAGTGTACCATAGAACAGAAGCGTTGGAACTTGGGCAGAGGATTTGGCTCGCTAATTTATGAAATCTGATTAAGCGCCAGTGGTTTAGTGGTAAAATCCATCGTTGCCATCGATGGGCCCCGCGTTCGATTCGCGGCTGGCGCATGACGATTTCTTTTTTGTCATTTTTTTCTGTCTTGTCCTTCATAGGAAGACCTAATAATGCTCTTTTATTTGAAAAGCAGGGGCTTATTTTCTTTAATGCTAATCGGTTGTACACAAGACTCAAGCGAACTATCGCCGAGTTCTTGGTAAACATTGATCTTCCACAGTGGTTTCGTTTCGTCAGAGAAGCTTTTTGTTGTGCAAATACTGTACGAAAATGAGTTTCACTTTTGAACAGACAGAAAGGAGTTTGAATGTCCAAACACTGTGAAGCCCAACACTTTCCAGTAGAGCTTTCTTGATCAAAGCGCAATTCAGACAGGCGACGCTCAAACTCACAGCTTTTAGATGCCGAATAGCGTGTAGACGTCAAATCCCAAGGCCATGTTTACTCCGAATGTCATGTTTCACTCTTGACGTTGGGGGCGTTCGCTCCGCGCACAGACCAAGTAATCTTCGTTTGAGAAAGAGCCAAGAGCCCAGGTTCTTGGTGCTGCAACGTGGAACGGGAGAGGTGGATGCCCAGTGACGTCGATCACCCTTTCTCGAATTCCAGGGTTCAAGCTTCGTCAAGCTCCTGACCTGGGCCGTCATCTCATCATCGTCCCAGATATATCGGGGCGTCCATCCTCTCGATTGCGCATAGACCGGCATACATCAAACCTCAAATTCTCTACGACGGTCCTTAATTGACGCCCTACCCTATTTGAAGCAGCGGGCCTGAGCGCCAATTACCGACACGATGGCCGACCCATTGTCGTTTTACCTGGAGGACGACAAAACGCAGCCCGGAACCAAGTCTAACTTTGAGTGAGATGCTTCACATAGTCTGTTTTGATTTGAGATATTATGTCTGTGACTAACATAAGCGCAGTGTTGACTATGTGATTCATTACAAGCTGCCCACCACTTCCGGTTTGTCCGCCCCTGGCATGACCTCTCCAGCAGGATCAGACGATACTAACATCCGCCCAGTAAAAGAGAAAGAGGAAGCTGAGGCTGCTTTCATTCAGCTTATCAACGCCCTCTCCGCCGTCGGATTTGCGACCGAAGTTCGACCGGGCGGGAAATCATCCCTGCTGGTCTTCACCAAGATCGCTTCTGAGAAGCTCCTCACTTCCCAGGTCTACCGATACCGTATCCAGGACTGGCTTTTCGGCGTCCGCACCTCTGCACCTAACCAGGATCTTTCCAAATATCTTGAGGAGGAGCCCGTGAGCGAGGCCGAACGGCTGCGACTGACCTATCTTCTCATCACCAAATCGAAGAACGAGGGCGGCGCTGGTATCACCACCAAGGTGGGCAAGTGGAAATACGTCGACTCCATCTTCCCCCTTCACGACCATGCGTTCAACCGCCGATGGATCAAGGCATGGTCCAGCAAGTACTTTCTCGATGAGGAGGACCTGAACCGCATCCGGGACAAGTTTGGCGAGCGCGTCGCCTTCTACTTCGCCTTCCTCCAGTCCTATTTTGCCTTCTTGCTGTTCCCGGCTGCCTTTGGCTTTGCCGCCTGGCTCATTCTCGGCAAGTTTTCGTGGTTCTATGCTGTGGTCAACTCCCTCTGGTCCGTAGTCTTCTTTGAGCATTGGAAAACCAAGGAAGTCGATCTTGCCGTCCGCTGGGGAGTTCGCGGTGTTTCGAGAATCCAGCATCCCAGGCCACAGTTCCAGTTCGAAAGGGAAGCTCAGGATCCGGTCACTGGTGAGATCGTTCGGGTGTACTCACCCTTCAAGCGTCTCTCTCGCCAGCTGCTCCAGATTCCGTTCGCCCTGGCTTGCGTTGTCGTTCTTGGCGGCCTGATTGTGAGCTGCTTCTCGATCGAGGTTTTCATCACCGAGATCTACACCGGGCCTTTCAAGCAGTACCTGACCTTCTTGCCTACGGTCCTTCTCACCATCTTCATGCCGACCTTCTCGGGACTGCTCACCAACCTCGCCGAGCAGCTTACCAAGGCAGAGAACTACGAGACACACGATTCTCACCAAGCTTCCTTCATTGAAAAGATCTTTGTCCTCAACTTCATTACTTCCTATCTCCCTATCTTCTTGACGGCCTTTGTCTACGTCCCATTCGGCAAGCTTCTTGTACCTTACCTGGATGTGTTCAAGGTCACCGCCCAGAGTTTCACGACCATGGAGAAGCCGGTCACAAAGAGTTGGGAAATCAACCCCGACAGGCTGACAAAGCAAGTCATCTACTTCACCGTCACCGCACAGATTGTCAACTTCTTGACCGAGGTTATTGTGCCATATGCCAAGCGCAAGGTTTTCAAGAAGGTTCAGGAGGTGCAGTCCGAGTTTTCCGGCAACGGCCACGAGCTCCAGATCAAGGACCACCCCGATGAAGCAGACTTCCTCAAGCGTGTCAGAAACGAAGCCGAGCTCGACGAATACGATGTCACGGTTGACTACCGCGAGATGGTGGTTCAGTTCGGTTATCTCTCGCTCTTCTCCGTCATCTGGCCGCTTGCTGCCTGCTCCTTCCTTGTCAACAACTGGGTTGAGGCCCGCTCCGATGCTATGAAGATTGCCATCGGCAGCCAGCGGCCCGTTCCCTGGCGTGCCGACTCTATCGGACCCTGGCTCAACTCGCTCGGCTTCCTCTCGTGGCTCGGCAGCATCACCAGCGCCGCTCTGGTCTACCTGTTCAACAAGCACGACATCAACCCCGACGGCACCCCTTGGGACATCTCCGGCTGGGCGCTGCTCCTGTCCATCCTCTTCGCCGAGCACATCTACTTTGCCGTGCAGCTGGTCGTTCGCAGCCTGGTCCAGAAGCTGGACAACCCCGGTCTGCAGAAGGAGCGCGCCGAGCGGTACGCCATGCGCAAGAAGCTGCTTGAGCAGACTTTTGGTTCTCACGGGCACGACGCCGACCTCACTGAAGAGGCACAGGGTCCCGGACATGTGAGCAGTGGTGAGAGGATCACGAGGGAGGCGCTCGAGGAGGAGGCCAGAGCCAACGCGACCAAGACGCCGGAGCAGTTGTTCTGGCTGCGCCAAAGAGGCGCGGCGGAGACCATTGAGATCGGACGGGGTTTGATCGCCGAGGTTAGTACAAACCTGACCTTTGCCTGAGAAGCACTGGAAGTTCCAGTTGAGCGCACACAAAAGTGAAACTCGAGGCTGACATTGAAAGCAGGTGGCGGCGGCCAACCAGACCAAGTCGTCATAAAAGGCCGACACCGCGGCTACACAAAACACTTTCATGTGTTATTTGGGCAAAGTTGATGGATAGCGATCGACCACCAAGACTGTACCTTGTCAGCATGTGTGTGGGGAGGTCTTGGTATGCGGAGTGGTGGTGGAACCGGTTCCGTTTCAACGTGGGAACATTTCGTGGTGGAGAGGCAACCTGGAAGAATCGGATGACAGCGATCGTGGGTGAGACTGTGATACAAGGTGCTAACGCAGGTGCAGAAGAGGAGGAAGAATACATAATACATCAGTAGAGAATAGCATTAGTAATTAAGTACGTGTTGACTTTAGATCTTGTTCAGGTCCCGGTGTTTATCTGGTGCCAGAGAGTCCGGGTCTGCCTTGACGCTCCATCATCAGGGGTTTGTTTTGTTTATGCTTCACTGAAGAGGGGGGGGTTCTGCCAGATGTCTGGACGACGTCCAGACGCCAAAGGTTTTACCGGCGCTCCAAGGGCAACCCCAACTTTTGTTATCGGACGGCGGATTGGATGAGAGGAGCACCTGCAGTGCCGTGTGGGGTTGTTATCGCGGCCCCACCTCCCACGCTTAGTTCTAGAAGTTGTTGGAGGACGACCCCGCACCATGCACCTCCACGTTTGAAGCCGATGCCGAGCTTTTCCCCACACCCGACGTCGACGGGACTTGGGGTCATTTGGAATTGGAGGGCCACCGATTGGTAATCGGACGGGAGTCAGTTAGCCGGGGAATCGCCAGGGCCTCCGAAACGGTAAATCGGAGTCAGTTAGCCGGGGAATCGCCAGGGCCTCCGAAGTTCGCAGCCTTCTGGTGCCGTCTGCGTCCCGCTGGATTCCGCTGAAGTGTTGGCCCAAAGCGCCAAGTGCCGCTCTCTCGTGTATTTCCATCCCCGATCAATGCTTATCTAGCAGGCGTTGCCATCTTTTATATCGTCTTCTTTCCCTGCCTCGTTTTGTGTCTTTTTGTCTTCTCTCATCCTCATTATCACTGCTTGTCTGTCTTCGGCTTCACTGCCAAGCCTTTTCTCGTCTGACGTAGTTGGTTGTCGCCGCCGCCCCCGGATACCGTTTAGCGGAAATAACAGTCACACCACCAACACCACCACCATCCATCTCCTTTCCTCCGGTTTATGCGCCGAGGACTGAACATTATATACAGCAAACCCGGAACCACAGGACGAAGCCAGTCGACAGAAACCACCACACAACACTAGTCAAAATGGCCCCCCAAACACCACTGACCGGCGTCGAGGTCGCCAAGCACAACACCAAGGATGACTGCTGGGTCATTGTCCACGGCAAGGCCTACGATATCACAGAGTTCCTGCCCGAGCACCCCGGTGGCATGAAGATTATCCTCAAGTATGCCGGCAAGGACGCTACCGAGGAGTTCGACCCCATCCACCCCCCAGACACTCTCGAGAAGTACCTGGCCAAGGACAAGCACCTGGGCCCCGTCGACATGTCCACCGTTGTGACCGAGAAGGCCGAGGTCGACCCCGAGGAGCAGGAGCGCTTGAAGCGCATTGAGGAGATGCCCGTGCTTGAGCAGTGCTACAAC
Source organism: Neurospora terricola FGSC 1889 (assembly GCA_009805285.1). Taxonomy (NCBI): domain Eukaryota; kingdom Fungi; phylum Ascomycota; class Sordariomycetes; order Sordariales; family Sordariaceae; genus Neurospora; species Neurospora terricola. Next base: position 173,471 of record RANZ01000009.1, on the reverse strand, counting down.
CTGCTTGACTTTGAGGCTGTGGCCAAGAGAGTTATGAAGAAGAACGCCTGGGCTTACTACTCTAGCGCGGCTGATGATGAAATTGTAAGGCTATCTTTTGTTTCCAGCCCTTCTTTGGATTATCTGTGGCTGGACCTATTTGCTAACCTCATGTGCTCCAGACTCTTCGCGAAAACCACGCCGCCTTCCACCGTATTTGGTTCCGCCCCAAGGTCCTGGTTGATGTTGAGAACGTCGACTTCAGCACCACGATGCTCGGAACCAAGGTTGATATTCCCTTCTACGTCACCGCCACTGCCCTCGGCAAGCTTGGCCACGTTGAGGGTGAGGTTCTGCTCACTCGCGCCGCCAAGAAGCACAACGTCGTCCAGATGATCCCCACTCTCGCCTCTTGCGCCTTTGACGAGATCATGGACGCCGCCGAGGGCGACCAGGTCCAGTGGCTGCAGCTCTACGTCAATAAGGACCGCGCCATCACCGAACGCATCGTCAAGCACGCCGAGAAGCGCGGCTGCAAGGCCCTCTTCATCACCGTCGATGCGCCCCAGCTCGGTCGTCGTGAGAAGGACATGCGCGTAAAGTTCACCGACGACGGCAGTAACGTCCAGAAGGGCCACGAGACCAACCGCAACCAGGGTGCGGCCCGCGCCATCAGCAGCTTCATCGACCCCGCCCTCAGCTGGAAGGACATCCCCTGGTTCCAGAGCATCACCAAGATGCCCATCATCCTCAAGGGCGTCCAGCGCGTCGAGGACGTGATCAAGGCCATCGAGGCCGGCGTGCAGGGTGTCGTCCTGTCCAACCACGGCGGTCGCCAGCTCGAGTTCGCCCGCTCGGCCATCGAGGTCCTCGCCGAGACCATGCCGGTCCTGCGCGAGCTCGGCCTGGAGAACAAGATCGAGATCTACGTCGACGGCGGCATCCGTCGCGCCACCGACATCCTCAAGGCCCTCTGCCTCGGCGCCAAGGGCGTCGGTATTGGCCGCCCCTTCCTGTTCGCCATGTCGGCGTACGGCTTCGACGGTGTCGACCGCGCGATGCAGCTGCTCAAGGACGAGATGGAAATGAATATGCGTCTGATCGGCGCGACCAAGATCGAGGACCTTAACCCCGGCTTGCTGGATCTTAGGAGTCTGTTCAACCACGGCGCGCCGCCGACGGATACGCTGTCTAACATTTCTTATGATGCGCTGATTAGCCCGGCGCAGAGTTTTTTTTTTTTTTTTTTTTTTTTTTTTTTTTTTCTAATAGAGTAAAATGGGTTAGCGGCGGTATATGCTTGCTAGATTTTTTTGGATATCATGATAGCGACACATAACGACGAAGAAGAAGCCTGTTTTGGTCTTCCTTAAAGTTGCTACTCTCACTTGCGCTTGTTTCTCGTGCCAACCTACATATCCAATGGATTTCAGCTTGATTACGAAGATTTGTCCAAGCTGAACCTTCCAGGCTTACCAAGTCAAAGTTTCAGGAATATTCCGAATCGACGATCTACCGCCTCCCCCACCCTCCCCACCTCGGCTGCTACAAACCTCGTGTTGGGTACATATGTCCGTCTATCTCTTGTGAACGCCTCTTTGTGTGTCAGACTGTCGGACGGGAACCCGATGGAATGGTGCAATCAGGGAAAACTGGAAAAGCGATCGCCGCCATGATCGGTCATGATGCACCCTGCATTGGCCTACACTACTTCTTATAGATGATTTGGAAACCGGTTGCGTGGCTTGTACCATGGTACTATCAAAGTCTCGACATCTGATAGGTAAGAGGAATATATACCTCAGGTGAATACCCTTTCGGGGGGGCATCCAGGCGACGAGGAGGGGCAATACTAACCCGGATCTCTGCAAGCGCGTGGTTTTGCCGCTGTGATACCTGGGAATAAGAACATGTAAGCTGACGCAGAACCAAGTCGGGAGCGTAATTTCCTGAGAAGTTGAAGTCTTTTATATGTTAGAGAGAATATTTAATGACAACAATTTCTTTCTTTTGATAATGGATGAATGGAAATTGGTTGGATTGTCTTCTCAGACGTTGGAGTTGTCCATGAAAACCAACAAGTCGGGTATTTGACCATGCCCTCGTGTAAGTCAGATCCCAGCAGGCAGGTCGCCAACGCCCTAGCGGCCAACGCCTAGCACGCACTACCCGTTCGGTTATACCCGCTAATAACTGGGACTCGGGATTTGTAGTCGGTATAAGCCGGGCCGGATAAATCGACTGTGTGGGGCCATACAAACTGACACTTCTGACAGCCAAGGTCAAGCTAAGACCCTGAGCTTGGTATCAACTTCGCGCGCTCGCAATTATTACCAAGTCCTTACCAAAAGTTATTACTAATTTTTACCGAAATAATCGTTTCAAACTACGACAACGAGAGCTCAGAACCACCTCCTTTCGAAGCGCTCAATAAAAAGAATAACCGCGGCGATACTCGTAAGCCAGAGGGAGTAGGAGGCGAAGGCGGAAATAGAGTATACGAGGTAAGTGGTTCGTTTGGAAGCCCAATTCTAAGTTCAACAAGCTCGGCCGCCAAAACAGTGGCCTTATCAATGCCAAATCAGGACGTTCAGCTGTCAGGGTTACCAGCAATCTCAACAGCAATCTCCTATTATCTTTATAATTCTCGACGACTTTCTAATCAAGATGTTGCACGATGTTCATCACGGCGAACTTTGGCGGGCGCGAACATGACTCTATCATTGGCTGCATCCGATCCACACAGTCGATTAAGAATCGAACACAGTCGATTTATCCGGCCCGGTATAAGAGCTGTCATCCACATCAACATCCCTCCCGTCATGACGTAAAGCCGCTTTTTCGGTGTCAAAAACATGACCATTTCGAGTCACCAGACAACTTTTCGAGCTCCAAAGAAGCAAAAGAACAACCCGCCGCACTGCATGATATGTACACTTACATAGTAAAGTGATGGGCGGCACCGCCGTGGGGCACAATGTAAATCCCTGCATGTGTCTGCAATATCCCGTCATTACATCCAACAATGTGTATGCACAATCCATCCCGTGGCCTGGGGACTGCAGGACTACTCTCTTGGCTGCCTGCCGCTGCGCCACTGTACCACGTACTGAGACGAAGCATGTGCATTGCCCTGGGAGCCCTGCAGAGTCCCCTACTGGACGGGCAGCGGGACGGGTGACAGTTACATACATTACAACTGGTACTGGTACCGATATCGTAAATGCATGAATGTCCCCCTTCAGCCAAACTTTCTTCCCGATTGCCCTCTTCCCGTTTTTGTTTTTTTTCTGCATTTCCGTCGTCCCTCTTCGTTGTCGTTGTCGCGTTGCACCTGTTCTCTGAAACAGAAACCCACCGTATCATCGTAAGAATACAAGGCTGCCGCAAGTTGGTGAGGTGCGAGGAGGTGTGTGAGGGATTTGGCCACCTACGACTGGAATGAAAGCGCAAGAGCAAAGAAGAAGAAGAAGAAGAAGCTGACACTTGTTGGGAGGGACTCGACTCTAACCGATTTCATCTTGTCGCCCGGTCGACACATCCACACCCGTACATCATCCACAGTCTTTCCTCTACCTCTGGTCCATGTAATTTACATGTAGGCCGAACGAAACGACTCCACAAACCTTAACGGCTCTCCTCGCCCGCCCTTGTCATTGCCCTTGTCATTGTCTACCCTGTCCGTCAACCAACTGCCTTTCTTGGTTTCAAACAACCATTCACTTTCCCCCCACCTTCCCCGTCGTCTAGACTTTCTCCAACCTTCCTCCAACAACCCATCATTACTTACTCCGCGGCATCGAGGGGAGAAAAGAAGGGGAGAAGAAGAAAGACATCGACAGATCATAATACATCCATCTATAATACCTACCTACATACAGACGAGACGAGGACAAGTCAACCCATACTACCTACCTACCGCGAGAACGGACAGAAACAACAAAAACAAAAAGAACAACAACAACAACAACAACCCCACCTACGACGACGATGTCGTCCTCTCTCGAGGCAAAGATAGTCGTCCTCGGCTCCCAGGGCGTCGGCAAAACATCCCTGGTGACGCGCTTCTGCAAGGGTGCCTTCAACCCGGCCCAGATCACTTCGACCGTTGGCGCCAGCATGATGACCAAGCGCGTTATCGACACGGATACCGATACCGTGGTGCGATTACAGATTTGGGATACTGGTATGTTGTGATGTTGATTTACCTGTTTATATACTTACATATCCATTCCTCCATCTACCCATGTCCTCCTCCTCCAGCTTGCCCCACCCATTCACCATGTAACCATCCCCAGCACTCCCCAAACAGGAAATAAACAATAGAGGGACAGAATATTCTAACGAACGTTAAAAAAAACAGCCGGCCAAGAACGATTCCGCTCCATCTCGCGCCTCTACTACCGCGGCGCCAACGCCTGCATCCTCTGCTACTCCATCACCGACGCCGCCTCCTTCGCCGAGATGGGCATGTGGCTGACCGAACTACGGCGCAACCTGCCGCAGGACATAGTCCTGCACGTCGTCGGCACCAAAGCCGACATCGTCGCCCGCGACCCTTCCAAACGGGCAGTGCCCTTTGAGCGCTGCATCGCCTACGTAGCCGAGAACCTGAACCCAGGCGTGGGATCGACGCCGCCGCCTACTGCTACCCCTTTGGGGATGCCGGGGATCCCAGGGGTAGGGGGGGCTTTGAGTTTGAGTAGTGGTGGTTTGGGAGGGTGGGCAGGGACGGGGACAGGAGCGACGACGACGACAACAACAGCAACAATAACAGAAAGACCAGATCGATCAGGTCTAGGAGGACTAGGAGGGTTAGGAGGAATCAGACTAAGAGGAGGCGAAGCCACCCAACGAGACAACACCGCCGGCGAAGGAAGCAACAACACCACAACAACCGGCGGCGCACCAAGACCGCCCGGGCGTCTACGCAACCACCCCCATGGCTTCCAAAGCACCGAACCCCGCTCCCCCTCTAGCAAACGCAGCTCCGGCTTCTGGGGCCAAGAAGTCGGCTGGGACGCCTGCCACGAGATCTCAGCTGAATCAGGCGAAGGCGTGGAGGAAGTCTTTCGCGTGGTGACACGCAAGCTAGTGGAACAAAACCGCAAGATGCAACAAGCTTTGTTAGCTGCCGCCGCTACACCGGGTGTCTTCACTCCTGGCGGGTTATTTGGGCCTGGGACTGGTGGGTATTATCCTGATGGTGTAACAGGAGGACCAGGAGGACTGGGAGGACCAGGTGGTGCTGGTGGTGGTACTGGTGCTGGTGTTGGTGCGGGTGGTGGAGGTGGTGGTGCTGGTGGGAATGGAGTTCCGGGGTACTTTGATTTAAATCCGCGAGCGACGCTTAGGGTGGGGAGGGATAGGAGGAGTTGGTTGTTTTCGCCGGGGATACTGTCGACGCCGGGGATATTGTTACCTGGAGGAGATGGTGGCGGGAGCGTGAATGTGGCAGATGAACACGGGGGTGAGGATGGGAGGAGGAAGGGGAAGGGGAAGTGTTGTTGATGGCTGATTCTTCGATTTCTCTTCTTCATCTCTTCGATGTCGGGAAGTCAGACGGTACTTGGTCTCTGTTCTGCGTTGTTGGTTGACACGAAAGAAAGAGGAGGGAAAGTGTGGAAGATGATGATCGATGGATAGATGCATGCATGCATGCATGCCTATCATGATGATACCCCATGATTTTACGGAACGGAACAGTCTTCCTTTTTTTGCGTTATGCTTGGCTTTGCTTTAATTCGCTTGCATGGTTTTTCAAGGGCTGGTTGGTTGGTACTTGGTTCATCATGGCTTTGGCTTTGGCTTGGGTTTGGGAGAGCATTGCAATAACGAAAGGGAAAGGGGCATTTTTACCTGGGTTTCGTCTGTTTCGTCTGTTTGGGCTTTCCGCTTGCTTACCTTTCTGCCCTCTTGTTTTATTGGGTTTGGGTCATGGTTTGGCTTGTCTGTCTGGCCTGCATTATTTTTGTTTCCTCTGCTACAGGTTGTTGTGTGTGTTCACTTTGCCTTCATCCTTGTTTTATTATCATCATTGCTCCTGCTGGAATAGGCATGACGGTTTATGGACGTTCCCTACGCCTCTGACTTCTCCCTCCTTTTTTTATCGGTTTTTCTTTCTTGGTCTTACTAGTGGCATTGGTGGCATTGGGTTAGTAACGGCATGGACACACGCATGGAAATACGCATGGAGGCAGTTTACGCATGGGCTCGGTAAAAGGAGGTTAATAGTCAGTTGAATCACATTCATGGATCGAGTGAGGCGTTTTTGACCGTGACGTTAATCAGATTGCTGGTTTTGTTGATGCTGAACATAAAGCTTATTCCCTCATCTGCTGTGGTTGCCTTTTCTCCCTATTGTGGTGCGAAGAGGTGTTACTGTCTAACTTCCACAGGTCTACAGATATTGATAGACTATCCTTCATGAAATGGTAAGTCTTGCAACTAAGGCGTTAAAGAGAGGAATGTCATCGAGCAAAGTGTTGATTTATCTATCTCTACCCTCTATCGACCTTGACGCCCTCTAAGACTCCATCTATGAATTCCGGTATCCGTTAATGAACATGCTCTGCTCCAGTCTGGTAAAAACCTCTAGAGGAGCAAATAAACTGCGAGGCCAAGCACCTCACTAAATATCCATCCACCAACTTCCTATCGAAGTCCGCTGTGTCTAGCATACCCATATGAGCATGTGTCATCGCTGAGCACTCTTTGTGCCTAAATAACGAACGACCCCGGGCAATTAAAAAACCATTGCTCGTAAGAATCAAACCGCCGTCCCATGCACCTCCCCATCTGCCACATCCGCCGACACACCACCATCAACCTCCATCGGCACCCCCTTACAATCACACCCCAACCTCTCCCTGAACTCCTTGACACTCATGCCCTCCAGCATCTTAATAGCCTTCTTCGCCATAGCCGACTTCGCATACCTTCCACTGGCCGCCACCGCATGCGCCACCGTCTTGCCGTGAACAAGTAGCGCCGACACCACCTTGGGCGGGTTGATCTCACTAACCTCACCAGCCACAGCACCACCTCTTCCACCTCTTCCTTCGGAAAGATCTGTGTCCAGCTCCTTGGCCAAACTCCTCCACTCGTTGCAGCGGAACTTGTGTGCCATCATGTTCGCGACAAAGGTAACGGGGTGTTTGTTGGCGAAGGTATCGTAGAGATGCATATCCTCAAAGAAAGGCAGGACGTGCTTGTTGAAGAAGTTTTGGACCACGGAATAATCGTACTCGCTGTCGACGAAGATGGCGCCGATGTACGCCTCCACCACATCTGATAAACACTTGGGCAAGCGAGAAGCGTGCGTGATGTGCACCCAGTAATCACGACTATACTCGTCTGCGGTTTTTCCTGCGTTGATGGCCTCCTGCTTGGCCGCCTCGAGTGCTTCTTCTATCTCGGTCACGTACTCGGCTATGTCGTTGAGGATGGAGGGCGACATGGTGGCGATGCACTTGTTGAATCCCAAGTGGAAGGAGAGGCAGCAGAGGAACTGGTTGGACACCATGGCCATTTTGTGCTCCGTCAGCCATTGTGGGTCGGCGGCGGGGAACTTGCGGAAGAGGTAGTCGACGGCGACGATGTCGAAGAGCGCGTCGCCGAGGAATTCGAGGCGCTGGTAGGAGGGGAGGCGTTCGTAGAGGGACGGGTAGGTCGGGTGCTGGAAGGCTGTGCGCAAGAGACGCGGGTGCTTGAATTTGTAGCCCATGCGCTCTGAGAACTTTTTGGCCATGTCGCGCTGGGCACTGTTGGCCGGTGCCGTCTGCCAGTTGGGCTTTTGATATACGGCGTAATAATCGCCGTAGCTGGTCATGCGGTGCTTCTTGTCTTTGACCATGGCAGTTACGGCCTTGATGGCCAAGTCGAAGCTGCCCTTCTCTTGGCCGGTAAGGTAGGCGGCGCCGATGAGGGCTTCGCATACGTCGGCAATGGACTTGTCGGCCAGGACATGCCGCTTACGCGCGTCCTTGCTCTTGCCCTTTTTCAGAACTAGGCCTTCCGGATACCACTGTCTCCGGTTAAACGACATGGACCGGATGTATTCTTCGAGGCCTACCTCTAGGGCATTGTTGAATAGGTTCTTGTTGCAGATAAGAAGCATACGCTCAACGTGATACTCGAATTCGCCCTTGTCAGGGATCAAGGTATAGATGGCCATGGTTGTTGCCATCTTCAAGAAGGAGTCACCGAGGAACTCGAGTCTCTCGTAGTTGTCACCCATTCCAGTCTGGAAGTTTTCCTTCTCGGCATCGTGCTCATCCGAGTTATCGCTGTCCTTGGTGAAGGCCTCAAGGGCGAGGTCTGGGCGCAATTCTAAACCCAGAAGCTTGCATGCGTCCAACGCAACTAGATTGGACTCTACGCGGTGTATAACTGATGGGAAGCAGAGAAGCATTGCCGTTACATCTGCTGGTAGCTGTAAATGACATGTTAGAATCATTCTTTTGGTTCGAAGGTAAGCAAACTTACAGGTGAGATCCTCATGGGTTCAAGAACTAGGAAACACTGCCGTGGTTCCAAGTCCTCATCTCGGATGGCATCGTCCAGAAAGTCTCGACGAGTGGAAATAAGCCCAGCCTCCACGACAGGCTGATCCGCTTGGAATACCATAAAACCACGCGACTTTGACCACAAGCTATTGCTGTAGTTCAGAATGTCATGTGTGGTGCCTACGCCTTTCCAAGCCCTGTGATTTGGCGCAACAATGCCATCGGGCACGGGATCTGTGGGTTTCATGTCACGGCGGCGGTGACGAGTAAAGAACTTCCGTGCTCCGTCGTATGGGTCAACGACAAACTTGTCTTGGAAAAAATCATCTGGCTCAAGAAACGTGTATGGCACCTTTTCGTTCTCACTGACGTATGCTAGCGTCTTTCGGTCAATGAGATCGGCTGGGCTCTTGGCCAAGCGCAAGTCAAACCCGTGACCTCCGTCCATCGGCGAGAGAAAGTACGGAAGGTCGACTGCTGTAGCCTCGTATTCTTTGCTGAAAACATCCATAAAAGCTTTCAGAGTGAAACGAGTAAGTTCCTCCAACAACGTATCTTCAGCCTGGACAGAACCTGGAATAGGCACGCAGCGGACTTTGGAAAAGCGCTTGGTGCCGAAAAAGAGCGGAAAGGACGCCACTTCTGGGAGAGCGCTTCTACTCAGCAGAAGAAGCGGACGAGAGCTACGCCCAAGAGCGTCCGGGTTTTCTAGAACAAATGCAGTGGCATAAAGCTCGGTGACCTCTCCTCGGATCGACCATAATTCGGGCTTCAGACGCATGGCGTACTCCGTCTTCTTCTTTGAGCTGACAGCAAGGCGAGCATTCCGCATTTCCGGCAACTGCTTGGTGAACACAGACTGGAGGTGGTTATCCAAGTGTCCAGCCTTGAGTAAAGCAAGACAGAGCTCGAATGCAGCTGCACATTTGGCCGCCCCCTTGCTCAAATGTACTTTGCCAACCGCACTCTTGATAGGTGATGCGTCAGGCATGACAACCTCGCACTGAAAGCCACCGGGAACAGTGGTGATGTAGTATTCTGGATTCAAACTCGTCTCCGGTGGGTGTGGTAGGGTGGCGGTGAAATTGGCGAGACAGACGAGGCTTTGCATATAGCTGAGTTTCGCACCAGTATCTGGGACAGTGTACTGCCTCTTGCCCTTTTCCTTCCGGAGCAGATAGTCCAAGTTCATGTGGTTGCCAGTTAGCTTCCTGTCTTCGGGTAGAGCCTCGCAGAACTTGCGCAAGACATCTTCAGCCCCTTTAGCTTGCAATATCTTGCTGTGGTGCTCAGAATTCCCTTTCTCGATCATCTGGATGTAGCGAGAATCTGGACGACGAGCTCGACCACGCGACTGGATACACTGGATCAGAGTATCATAGAGGTCGAATCTGATAACGATATTGCAATCTGGAATATCGAGACCTTCCTCGGCAACAGAAGTTGCAAATAGGCAGTTTATCTCACCAAGCTTGAACTTTCGAATTATTCTGTTTTGTTGCTGGAAGTTGACCTTGGCGTTGGTATAGCTTGAGCCAGTTGTCCCACCCCCAACCAGGACTTCTGCTTCAATGCTGGGTATATGAGACTTTATCTCGGGCTGCTGAAGCAAATCCGCCAACAGCATGGCCGTGTTCCGTTGTCGGACAAAGACGATGCATCTTTGGGTGCCCACGCCCCTCTCGAACTGGTCACGCAAGATTCTAACAAGCATGATAACCTTGGACGATAACATCGTCGGATCGAGAGCAGCGGGTGAAAATGTGTGCGCATTGACCAACTCATGTGCCTCACGGACTTGCTTGACGTGCCTTTCGGTGATCTTATCGAGGGCCGAGACTTTCATGAGATCTCTCTCAGTGCGTGCTTCCAACTTGACGATATCCTCTTGTTTGAAGAAGAGCTGCCAATACCGGTCAGCACACCATGTGCCTAACTTGGATGCCGCCGAGGTAGTGAAGTTGAGCGGCTTCTTAAACAGCTCTTGTCCCCCAACAAGTTTGCGTAGTTGCTTGTTGAGGACTGTCTCCGAGTCCGGTTTACCACGGGCGTATTCAACGATCAACTCGGTCTTGGGTTTGCAAATCGTATGCTGAAGGGCGGCCGGGTCGGCGGCTGTGGCTATCTGGCTGTGAAGTAATGCCTCCAATTCTGCCGCAGCCCGCCTTGGGTCAATTTTGGCATCAACGGGGGAGGCCGTCAAGCCAAGGATTCTGGGTCTCCTCTCTAGCTTCTCATCGATATAAAAGTTCTTGATGATGCGAGCATACGGATGATCCTTTTTGGTGTGGTGGGCTTCGTCGAAGATCAAGAGGCTGATCTGGTCCATCCTAATCCAGGAATGATGGAGCGCTGTGTTGAGAATCTCGGCTGTACAGACGACCACTTCGTTTTGCTCCAATGCTTCCTTCCAGAAGGCTTTTGACTCGACACCCTCGACCATTTCGCCGCACAGTTTCTCCATTGGGAAGTCGAGGTTCTTGGTGAGAAAGCTGTGTTGTTGAAACACCAAAGCTACCTTGTCGACCAGGAAGAAGGCAATCCGTCGCGGCAATCCTTTTTCTCGGTCCTCCAGCTCACCATTAATGACCCAGCGTAACAACATGGCGGCGATCAGAGTCTTTCCGGATCCTATCCAAGGTTTGAACAAGTCAGAAAAAGTGTTCCGAGTAGACAGAGCATGACGGCTTACCCGTATCCAAGACGGCAATCGTATTTTGTAATTTTGCGCGTTCAAAAAGCTCCACCTGGTATTCTCGTGGTGAAGTGATGATTCTTTCGCTATCAAAGCCAATAGCGGGCAACACGTCCACGCCGGCCAATCTTGCCGCTTCTATCGCCGCCTTCCTTTGGTCCCTCGCCAGAGTTTCCTGGTGCTCCTCGATCCATGAGTTGAAAGCAGCATTGTCGGCAAGCTTCTTGGCCGAAATCTTCTTGGGCTTGGGTTCCGGGTTCACTGTCCATCGTTTGACGCCGTCCTCGCTCTCGACATCGGAGGCGTCCCCTCTGTCGTCGTGTTCGGAGACAACATCATCCTGAGAGAGATCTATCAAATCTTCATTGTCGATGAGTATCTGGCTAGTCGCCTCCGGTGGAATGAAGGGTAACGGAGTAGCCACCGCCATGGCGACGGACTGTCGTTCTTTTCCTTCTTGTTGCGCGGTGAAAGATCAGTGACAGTTTCGTAAAAGAGAGCGTGAAGCAAGCCGGAAGTGATATAGTGTTGTCTGGAATGAGAGGTCAAAGTTGTTGACCTGAAATGAAGAATAAATAGCTGGACACGGTCCAAGACGTGGGGGAGATGCGGCAAGTATTGGAGTCGGGAACACCACTGGACCCTCTCAACTTGGGTTCGTCAAGCCTCGATCGAAGGGAGGAGTGGTTGAGTGGGAGAAGAAATATAAATATGGAAGCAAAGGCCGTCAGAGAATAGAGAACCGTAGAGAACGGAAGGAAACATGCGATGACGGTTTGGACTGTTTGTTGAGTGAGTGAATGCCGTGGGGAAGAACGAAGCTGAGGGGTTCAGGCAGGCGCAAAAGCCCAGGGCCCCGCTTTTATACAAACACTCCAGACAGACGAGATGAAGACAGGAAGGTTACACCACTGCCATAAACCAGATAAAAATGACTCCATTCCCATCGCTTCGGCTCATTATAGCTGGTCGAACATAACGCTAGCATCTTGCTGTTGGTGGGGAGTTCGTTTGCTCATCATTTTGCGTTAAAGTTGTTAAGTCAACATACCAGGACCAAAWTGTGCCGGGTAGGCAGAGAAACAAAAGGAACCGATTATGATCATCAAAAGAGAAGCGAGTCAACCTGCCTGAACCAGAAACTTATGGACTCAACCTTTCCAGAGTCCACTTGTCTTCACCTCCATCTTGACGGACGCGGTCGTACACAAACCGATCRTGTAGCCGGTTTTGCCTTCCTTGCCAGAACTCGACTCGTTCAGGAACGATTCTCAGGCCTCCCCAGAACTCCGGGACGGGAATCTTCTCCTCGCCTTCAAAGCGCTGCTCCGACTCCTTGACCCACTTGTCCAGCTGTGTTCGTCCGTCATCGTCGGGGTTCGCAGGGTCGGGATGAAGAACAGCGCTTTGTTTGCTTGACCAGGCGCCAAGACGACTGCCACGAACTCTTGTGTCAAAGTAGGCCTGGCTCTCCTCTGTAGTCAAGCGTTCCGCTCTTCCCTCAACCCTGACCTGCCTCTCCAACGGCTCCCACCAGAAAACGAGAGAAGCCCATGGGTTGCCGGTGCTGGATCCATCCTCGCTGCCAAACAAGTCTCTCGCCTTCCCACTGGTGCCAAAGTTACTGTATATGACGAAACCCTTCGGGTCCAGCTCTTTCATGTATACCATGCGCGCCGAGACGCGACCAGAGGGCAACTGAGCAGTCGAAAGCGTGCAGGTCTCAGGGTGAGAAACTCCCGTTTCTGGCTGGGAAGCGTCCGTGAACCATGTGTGGAATTGGGTAATGGGACTCTCGGGGTCAAGGTCGGAGCGTCGTAAGCCTCCACGGGTCTCGGCTTTGAGGAACTGAGCAGCTTGACCGGGGACGGACGGGTCGGCTAGAGTACCGGCGGGGGCAACTGGAGGTCACCGACTTAGCTATTATACCGTTCGATTTTCTGGAGAACATTCCAATTCCCACATACAGATGAGCTTTGCGCCATCTTGGGCCGGATGGAGCGCCATTGGCTTGGTTGTAAAGGTAGCAACACGGGTGTTCAAAGGCTTTGGACGAAGGGTGCTTGCAGAGACGGAGAAGTGGCGACGACAACTTGCTCGCATTGGCAAGACACAGTGAAACGATATGGGCGGCAAGGTTGAGGTTATGGTGGTACCACTTTACAGTCCGGTCTGTGAATGGGAGAGTCAAGATGGAAGAATCGGGAACGGAAACAGGCGAGCGAGAACATGCGATCAGTCACTGGAAGCCGAGACTCATTGTGCCGTCCAGGTGCCGTCATATCGACTCCACACCAACCCTGTTGGCCAACCAGCGAAGACTCGAGACGAAGGACAATAACACTTACCTTTCTTACTTCTCTGGACAAAACAGAAAGTTGCATAAGAAGGAATAGACTGTAGAGTCTACGTTGATGTGGTTTCTGGAAGTACAGAATAACATCCAAAGATGCTGGTGGAAGCTGGGATCATGCTTGCTATGGACATACCGATTGAGAATCCGATAACCGATAAGAATAAACATTGCTTCCCTTGGCAGAGAAGATCGGAGCGAGGATCAGGGCAGAGCGGGGCAAACAGACATGGTCACTATGTTGCAATTGACATGCCCCGCATTGCTGTCAATTGTTCCCCAACTCCAACCAAACCTCCACTGAAGCTCAGTTGTCATCTCCATTCATCCCAGAATCCCCAGTTCCCTTCCAACAAACGCTGCAATAACCAGACATCACCACTCCTTTCCTTCTTCACTTACTTGCGCCAACGTCGACTCAATCCGCCCGACCAAACGTCTAACTCTTCCACAAAGTCACAAACGACCACCCCAGAATGAGCGACCAAGAACCCAGGTCTCTCAAGGCCACCTTCGCCGCCGCCGAAGAGAAGCGCCTCTCGCTCGAGAACTCACCACCCAGTCCCTCCGACTACGCCGACACCGTCTCGGCCGCCATCAAGCTCTACCAATCCTGCCTCTCCCAGATCAGCGTCCTCTCCCTCTTCAGCTCCAACGAAGGACTCGAAGACCTCAACACCACCGACCTCCCCTACCTTCTCGTATACTACCACCTCGCCGAGCTCATCCAAAAGATCCCCTCGCCGACTCCCTCGCCCACAGAACGGAAGCGCCTCCTCGCCCAGGCCCGCGAAGCCTACGAGCGTTACCTCCACCTCCTCGACAGCTACGAAGGCCTCCTGAACCCGACCTACAAGAAGCTTCTCGAGCGGTACACCGACAGCCCAACCGAGTTCAGCGTCGCCGGCTCGTCCGCCTCTGACCCGAACGCCCGTCGCAACGCCAAGATCACCAACTTCAAAGCCGAAAAGGAACTGCGCCAGAAACTCGCCTACCTACGACAACGACCCGAGTATGCCGCCGCTGACCTTGAGCTGGACGATGACGAGTCCGAGTCGACAACAAATCAGAGAGGAGGAGGAGGAGGAAGCACAGGCGACGAGGAAGTCGTCCGCTCCGTCCACCTCGCCCACCTCGATCTGTGCATACACCTGACCTTCCAAGCGCTCGAGAGCCTCAACCGCGAGCTGGAGGTGCTCAACATGGCTCCGCGCGAGCCTGCCTCGCTACCATCCGCGCAACTACGAAACAACCAGGCAGGAGATGCGGGCGCGCAGGACGATCTACGGCGGCGACAAGGAGGTGGCGCGGGAGGCGCAGATTCGCGTGACTACAGCGACAGGCTGGATATGCCGTTCAGTCGCCTGCAGGGGATACTGGGTGGGAGCGGACCGCTCCTGTCCAAGGAGGGCAGGCCGTTGCGGCCGTTTACGTTGACGGGGACGAGGCAGGAGATTGCCAAGGGGGTGTTTAGGCCGGGCCATAATCTGCCGACTATGTCGATTGATGAGTACTTGGAGGAGGAGAGGAGGCGGGGCGGTATCATTGAGGGAGGCGGAGAAGCGAGTTGGAAGGCGGGAGAGAAGGATCCGAATGATGAGGATGATCATGAGAAGCTGGATGCGGAGACGATGAAGGCGAGGGCGTGGGATGAGTTTGTGGAGGCGAATCCTAAGGGGAGTGGGAATACGTTGAATAGGGGGTGATGGGGGTGGTTTTGGGCGGTAGTTTGCGAAGGGGTTGCAGATAAGATACATGGATTATATGATACCAAACAGTTTGATATAGAATTTGAAGTCGAAACATCATAATTGCTGATACATGATTCTCTAAAGCAACCAGTGATTTCTGACTATGGTCCCGTGCCACCGCTGGCCATACTACCTACTCACTTCGAACTCTCCCCCCACTTCCCCCCTCTTGCTCTCCCCTCTGTTCCCTCTTACCACCCTTCCCCTTCTTATCCAAATCCTCATCCCCCTCCGGAGCCGGCGGCCCCGGAACTTCCACCCCATCAACCCTATACTCCATCCCGGTATACCCATCACTAACCACCAACACATCCAGCTTCCTCCCCTCCCTCCCCTTCATTCCCCCCTCCAAAGGCGGCAACCTCATCACAGCCCTAGCACTCGGCCTCATGCCCACCTCTATTCCATTCGTCTTCTTTCCATTCTGGTTCTGATCTTGTTGTCTCCGACCACTACTCCACCCAACCCTCTTCACCGCCACAACCTCATCCCTCTTCACATCCGCCACCACCACAAACCACCCCTCCGTCTGCGGCTTTGGGAACTTTGGCGCGTAAATTCTCCCCTCGCGCTCAGTGATGGGGTTCAGCCGCTTCAGGATAACCGTCAGTTCGCCGTGCTTGACGTTTTCGACGGAGACGTGCACGTCCGGCAGTGCCTGCGCGGCTTTGGCGAAGCGGGTGGCTTGTGCCGGGGCAAGACCAAGTTCGTCGCGGGCGAGTTTTTGGAGGAGGGGGTATTGGTTCTGGTTGCGGATGTTGGTTGATTTGGATAGTTGGGTTAAGGTCATTTTGGATTTGCAGCGCTCGCCAGCGTCATGATCAAAACCGGGGAAGATGGAGAGAGGAGGGTCCTCAGGCCAACGAGCTTGTTTCACGCATTGCAGGAGTTTGATGAATTGTAACATGCTGCTTAGGTGGCCCAGCTCCGTCATGACGTCCACGGAGGCTTGAATAATGCGCACCGCCTGGTCTAGGACACTGGTCTGGTCGCCGACGTAATCGGTGATAGGCAGGGGCTCGACGCGGGCCATATGCGCTTGCAAGAGCAAGAAGGCCTTCACGTGGGGGTCCCACATGGGCAAGCCGTCAAAGGCGCTGGTCGGGAAAGGTAGGGCTTTGGCTAGTTCCGCGTTGATCAAGTCCTCGTTGTGGCGGACGGGTAGCTCGTCGTACTCGGAGGCGCGCGACATCCAAGATAGGGCCTCGAGGAAGGTGGCGGAGGCGCGGGCTTTGCGGACCAGGTGCCGGATGGTCTTGTGCGAGAGGTAGTAGTAGGACATGATTTTCCCCAAGGGGGTCGGGTCAACGTCGCCGTTGGGGAAGACTTCGACGCAACTTGATTCGGCGAGCTCGGAGAGCGAGCGGTCGACCATTTGGATCATGTAGTCGTTGGCGAGCTGCTGGGCCATGGTGGAGGAGTGTTCTTCGGCGGAGATCTCGAGACCGTAGTAGGATGGGTTCTTATGCAGGCGCCGGAAGAAGAAGGTCCAGGTCAGGTAGTCGAGCGCGTCTTGCTTGGTGACGATGGTCTCGGCGGAGACTTCGGCGCACAGATGGTTGTCGAGGACTGTGTGCAGAGAGGACTCGACGGGGAAACCGGTGTGTAGGAAGTGCTTGTAGAAGTCCTTCTTGGAGTCTTGGGTGAAGATGCGGGCTACGCCTGAGTTGTCGAATTGCGGGCGTCCTGCTCTACCAAGCATTTGGAGCACGTCTGTCAGGTCCATGTCTTTGTATGCCTCGATTTTGGCGTCGTAGAACTGTGTGCCCTTCACGACGACGAGATGTGCTGGGAGGTTGACACCCCAGGCCAAGGTACTCGTCGCTACGAGAATTTGAATCTTGTTGTTCAGGAAGAGCTCTTCAGCAATCTGTCTGTCAGACTCAACCAGACCGGCGTGATGGAGACCGATGCCGAAGCTGATGGCTTCCTTCAGTGCATCATCCTTAACGCGTGAGAGGTTCAGTTGGAGATCATCCTCATCCATGTGGAGGAACCGTCTAGGGTTATCCTCCATACCACAGAAGTTGATGAGATCCTTGGCCGTCAAGCGGGTCTGTCGACGAGACGGCACGAACACAATGACTGGTTTCTCGGGGCTGTGGTTCAAGATGGCCAAGAACGTAGGCCGGTTCATCGACTGCATCAAGGGACAGAACCCCCTGACCTCGGGGAACCCATCGATATACAGCTCCAGCGGCACAGGACGCACCGAATGCCGGAAGTTGAACAGACCCTCCTTCACACCAAGCCAGTTCGCCAGGTCCGTCGCATTGGCACAAGCCGTCGACATACCCAGCAACCGAACCGAGTTCTTGGTCGAAGACGCAATATAATTCATACGCGAGACGATGATCTCAAGAATGGGACCACGGTCTCCAGCAAGCAGATGGATCTCGTCGATGATGACCAAGCTGACCTTGCGCACGTATCCTCTCGTCTGCCAACTACGCGAGATACCGTCCCACTTCTCAGGCGTGGTGATGATGATATCCGCATCCTGGATCGTGCGCGTGTCAGGCGTGTTGTCACCCGTCAGCTCGACCAGCTTCAGACCGAGAGGCTTGGCGAGACGGGCGCCCCAGTCCTTGACACGCTCGCGGACGAGCGCCTTCATGGGCGCAATGTAGACCACCTTGGAGCCGGGTCGCTCGCGGAACGCCCACCACATGGCTAGCTCGCAAGCAACAGTCTTGCCACTACCGGTCGGCGAACCAAGAAGAACATTGGCGGGAGTGTGGTAGAGAGTGTGGAAGACCTGGGTTTGCATCGGGTTGAAGTACTGGAAGCGCTGGGCGTAGATCTCTTCCAGGGCCGGGTTCTTCAACGCTGAGATGGGCAGAGGTTGCAGGTTCAGCAGATCGGTGTAGACGCTTTCCGTGTCGGGGCGGATGAGATGCTGGAAGGACACAGCTGTTACAGTCTCTGCGCCCAGCCACCGGTCCGAGACCGCCCTCACGTAGATCTGGTTCGGCATCGGATCGGAAAGCGGAATGGTGAAGTTGAGTTCATGGTCATCGTGGAGCTTCCTCCTGTTAAGAATGAAGTACTCGTGATGATAGATCTCTGACGTCTCCGAGTTCTCCACCCAGATATAGTATGACTCGGAAGTTCCATGTAGATGGTCGTTCCAGCGGAAGTCGGGAGTAACGTAGAGCTTGATCCTCAGCACATCCCTATTCAGCGGCGCAATCTCGGCCTCGACGCTTAGAGTAGGGAAATTGTCAAGCAGCTTGGCGATCTTCCCGCCCATACGATGGTTGTTGACCAAGCTGCCGATCTCGGCCGGTTCCATCTCCCTCATTGACTCGATGTTGAGGGCCTCCAGTTCGTCGAGCTTGTTGAGCACCGGCTTGGGCAGATCACGGTCAAACTGGTGGAAGGGATGCTGGAAAGCCCAGATGCGCTTCTCGATGGACTTGGCCATGGTGAGCAGGACTAGACACTGGTGACCCCATCGCCGGTTCAGAGCAATCATGAAAAGCGCTCTGCAGATACGCCCGGCTTGCTGGGCGACATAGTTGAGGTCGTTCGTCAGAGCGAAATCTTGCGGTTGCGCCCTGGAGATGTAGGCCTGGAGCAAGATATTGGTCTTTGTGTGCGGCTGATCAATGCCGGTGCTGACTTTGTAAGGCACGAATCTCTCGTCATGCTTCATTGCCATCAGTTCATTCGCTTCCTCGTTCCTAGACTGGATGTTGTCGAATTCACCACTCATGGCAATCATCTTCAGAATGTCCTCCTCGGTTGAGAAAGGCCGCATCATGGAGTTGAAGATCTGGACACTGGAGTGCTGGATGTAAAACTGACTGGCGATGCGACCGATATCCTTGCTACGGAGCTCTTCGGTCGCCTCGTTGAAGATGATCATCTGACTCTGCTGCAGTGTCCTGGCAGCCTGGATCGCCAGCTGTCGTCTCCTCTGGACCAGCGAGCGGTCGTTGTCGTACTCGGACCAGTCGATACCGTAGGCCATAGGATTCCTCTTCATGCGTACAAAGAGGTACGAATAACTGATCCACTTGACGGCCTCCGGAATCGAAGTGACAGTGCCCAGAGCAATCTCAGCATTCAAGTTATCGACCAGTTTGGCCGAAAACCTGGACTCGATAGGTAGCTGATCCGTGATCGCAGTGAGGTAGTGTGCAAGCTTGTCGTGTGTGGTGCAAATCATGCCGATACCAGTGTCCTCGAACTGAGGACGACCGGCACGACCAAAGATCTGCAGAACGTCGAGAATGCCCAGATCAACAAACTTGCCATCCTGGGCACTGTAGACCTGGGTACCTTTGATGACAACGGCGGCAGCGGGCAAGTTGACACCCCAAGCCAAAGTGGCCGTACAGCAGAGGACCTTGATGACACCCTCGGCAAACAATCGCTCCATGAGGTTCCTGTCTGCGCGAGCCATGCCTGCATGGTGAATGCCCAGGCCCTTGGGAATGAGTTCTCGGATCTCCCGAGCCTTGGTCTGCTTGACGTCCCTCATGGCAGCCTCGTACTTCTCGTGGTAGCTGGGATCAAACAGATCGGTGCAAGCTTCGTCCGTAGCCTTTTCGAAGAGCATCTTGGCCGTGGCTTGCGTATCCTTCCTCGAGTGGACGAAGACCATGACTTGGTGGTCACACTCGAGCATCTCCCTGACCTTTTCGAAGGCTACCTGGTCCAAGTTCTCTCTGGATTGCTTGGAGTTCGGTTTTCCCCGGACTCCAATAAAGTGCTGCTCAAGCGGGACTGGTCTGAACGAGGCGTCAAAGTAGAACAGACCAGCGTACTTGTTGACGTTCAAGAAGTCCGCTACATCAACATAGTTAGGGAGCGTGGCACTCAATCCAACGATGCGGATGAGAGACTGGGTGCTTTCCACCTGACGCGCCGTTCTCGCCACCAAGGATTCCAAAACGGCACCTCTCTCGTCGTGAAGCATATGCACCTCATCGATGATGAGCAAGCGGACCTTTTGCACGAGCTCCGTGTCTCCGGTGCCCTTTCTCGTCACAACATCCCACTTCTCAGGGGTCGTGACGATGATTTGGGTCTGGACAATCTCCGACTTGGTGAGATGCATGTCACCCGTGAACTCACGGCAGCGAATGCCCAACCAAGCCAACCGCTTGCCAAGCTTCTCCGTGATTTCGGCCGCCAGGGCCTTCATGGGGGCAACGTAGACGATCTTGAAATCCTCTGCGGCAACGGCGAAGTCGGTAGTGACATGGTCCTCGAAGGGACTTGGTGTCAAGTACTGACCAACCGTGTGGAGGATGGTCAACATGGCGGCATCAGTTTTACCCTAAAATCCCCCAAAAAGGTATGTCAGCCAACCCGAATGTCTGAGAAAGGAAAAGAAAACCAAGAAAAACTTACAGCACCAGTAGGAGCACAAATCAGCATATTCTCACTCGTCTTATACGCCACCGGATACACCAAGCTCTGCATCCTATTGAGAGCCTTATAACCCCTAAACGTGTTCCTGCACAAGCCATCCATATCCGCGATCTTGGTCAACTGCCTCCCGGGGCCCAGGGTGCCCGTCTTCCCCGCCGGGATCGTGTACTCCTCGTACTTTTCAAACTCCTTCCTCTCGCTTCCGGGCGGCAGCGCATATCGCTTGCCCGAATGGCTCAGCGTGTTGCCCGCGCTGTACGCCCGGTACACGTGCGGGTACTCCTCCTCCTTCGATCGCGCGGCGGCCAGCGGAGCGGATTTGTGCTCGTAGTCTCGTTGGCGGAGGGCGGCCTCTCGTTGGGCTTTGCTGAGTAGGCGAAGCCCGTCGGGCCCGTTACCTTGTTCCTGTTGCTGTTGCTGTTGCTTCAACTGCCGCCCCACAGACGACACCAGCTCCTCCCGATGCGAAAGCAGATCGATGACAAAGTCCAGATCATCAAACCCGATGAGATCCGTCAGCGAAGACTGCAGCTCGTCTTCCGACTTGCCAGAACCCAGAATATCCATGATCTGGTCCTGAAGAGCCCCGGCACCAAGGCCAGCAGCGGACCTGACATCTGCGCATCGCGATGCGAGCCAGCCGAAATCATAGCCGGAGCCGGAGCCGGAGCCGGAGCCGGAACCACTGGCAAATTCATCTTGAGGATTTCCGTCAGCCTCATGGTCATGGTAATAGTCGCCACCATCAGCAAACTCGATGGAATCCAACTCGTCGTCCGAGATGAAATCCCAAATGTCTCTGGGACCGTCTCCATTTCTTGGTGGGGAGTAGGTCGAATCAATCTCGTCGTCGTCCCAGTCGCTATTGGTGGTGCTACCGCCGGCTTCACTGGAGGATGGGGGCAGGCCGGCTACGGCTGCCTTCATGGCTTCGATTTGGGCGCGCCATGCTGCGATGTCTAAACCGCCGTTGAGGGAGGGACCGGCGGCCATCGTGTTTGTGATGTGTTTCAAAGTCTCTTGACTTGAATTGGCGGATCTTGTTGGAGGGCAAATATCTTGGTTCCCACGTATTTCCCGTAACCAGGTTGGTGTTGATGTTTTCAAACTGTTGCCTGTCTTTCCGGGTATGAGCAAGGCACCAACAAAGCTTTTTGAACCTCCTCCTTGAAAAAGAATCCCTCGTTTAATTCACGCCGGATGAGTCTGTCGCCTTGAAGAAGCAGAGGCGATAATGGTGGTGAATCAAGATGATTAAGCACTGTCGTGCTGGTCTGGGCAACCTGGGCGTGGCAGTGGTGGTGGCTTCCTCGGCACTGTGTGAACAGTCAGACCGATCGAAGGACAAGTTGAGCAACGCACGGACCACATCTAGTTGTTTGTGCTCGTTTCCCGAAAGAGTAAAAGAGCACCTCTGTGGATTCGTGGCTCTTGTCAACAACGTTATCGCTCACGTCATATGTCTTGATACGTCTTTTCGATACTCTAGCCATGGTTGACCAGGGTTTCAACTCAGTCACTGTCTATGGGTATTATTTTATGCGTTTCGTATCTTCATACTTTAGAAATACAGCCGAAGGGGACGCGCGCGAACTCACTAGACGAAATCTACAAACCAGAAAAGAACAAGGGAACCAAGGGAAACAGTCAAGAGAGAAGAAAATGAAATATATTAGGAAGAGCCAAAGATCGCACCCAAACTCCGTGACCAGAATGTTTCGTTTCGCTCTCTGCCCCTCGTCCATGCTGCCAACCCAGCCTAACCCATCTTTATCGATCAAGCCGGTCATAAAACCACATGTCTCCGTATCGTCGTTCACGTCCTCAACTCCCTAGCCTATCCATCCTACCATCCACCGGTTCTACAGCGCAGTAATAATAGACCCAACAGCGATAAGCGAAAAATGAGCACGCGTCGCATCTTCCGCGCCGCTCCTCCCTCCTGCTACCGAGAGACAAAGAGGGGGGTTGCAATGAGCCCTCCAGAATAACTAAAGCCGTCTTTTCCTCTTGACTTTAGCTTCATTACAACCATAGTAAAGTCTTATGACCGAAGAAACCCTCTTTCTCCCCTACACCGCCTCTTTGTTTCCATGCGGTAGACCCGGCCGTGCATGTTGGTGGCCCGCCTAGGAAGACAGGTGCATGTTCGATAGACGTAGGCTGTAACCAAGGTAGAATTGAATGAGGCCAGACTGCTGTCATTCGTACTTCGGGAGGATAAATCGTCCTCGTATCGCCATCGTGATTGTCAGTGGGCTTTTCCGCAAGCTCCGGGATCGGGTGCCGCCGCCACACAACTGCTACCCCTTTGGCTTAGCAGCACTTGCCGCCGGATCCTGACCCGCTGTTATCGCTGACGTTCACGCCCGACGAGCCGCCCGACGCTTCTTTGCTGGATGTGTCGATAATGCGCTTCTTGATGTCGTTGGCAAGGCTGAAGAAGGCCTCTTCGATGTTGATGTTGGCCTTGGCCGAGACCTCGAGGAAGGGAATGCCGAGCTCGTCGGCTAGCGCTTGGCCCTGCTCCTTGGAAACCGCCCTCTTTTCCTCCCAGTCGCACTTGTTTCCGATGAGAATCTTGTTGACTCCTTCCGTCGCGTGTTGCTCCACGTTGGCGAACCAGGTGCGGATATCTGCGAAAAGGATGCCATGTCAGCAAAGGAACGAGATAGTGCATAGCATGATATCCATTGGGATACTGCTGATGCCAGAATCCGGAGCATGGAGAGGCACGGCGCCTAGAGGGCACCGATCCATCGCATTCCGGGTGTAGCATCAAGGACCACCTCTTGACCGCAACTGCCATGCTGTTTCCATCGGGATGGGAATGTGTATGTATTGACGTACTGTTGAATGACCTCTCATCCGTCACGTCGTAAACGAGAAGGATGCCCATGGCGCCTCTGTAGTATGCCGTAGTGATGGTGCGGAAACGCTCTTGACCGGCGGTATCCCATATCTGTAGCTTCACCCGCTTGCCATCGAGTTCGATTGTGCGGATCTTGAAGTCGATGCCGATAGTGGTGATAAATGACGGTGTGAATGAGTCTTCGCTAAAGCGCAACAGACAGCAGGACTTGCCAACGCCCGAGTCTCCGATCAAGAGCAGCTTGATCTATGTTGGGAAGCGGTATCTCCGGTCAGCGTCAAGAACAGGACAACCTCGCCAAGCCCACTACGGGAAGCAAAAGGAATGTCGAGAGTGCGAGCGGTGAGGTGGAGGAAGGACTCACCAGAAAGTCGTAATTCCTGTTACTCGACATGATGTGCTGGTTTTGGGGGTTACGCCGCCGCCCGTCTTTCGATCTCGTGGAATATTTCTCTGGTAGTTCGGATATCAATCGAAATCCGGCGTTTCGAGATCGGGGTGCTGGACACTAGTTGGGGAATGGGAATGGAGACTGAAGACTGGAGAGGTGGTGACGATGCGCAGTTCAGGAAACCGGCGACGGAGCAGGAATGATGTTCAGTTGTAGTATAGGTGAGTGGTGGACTGCGGTGGTGGTAGTTGAAAGCGTGTCCGCAGTGCGACGTCGACGGGCCTGTCAAAACTGCAGGGCGGTTGCACGGGTTAGTCCAGCGGAGGAGTCGCAGAACGAACGGGCGAGAGCGCGATGGGGTCTCTCCTAGGCTGTGGCCGGCCTACTGCAGTGCGTACCTCTACGGGGCGATGCGGAGATTGCTGAGCAACAAAAAGGCAAACAATGCCGAGGACGGGGAAAGCAGAAAGGGGTGTTGTAGCTTGTTCAAGACCTGGAGAGGAAGGAATCGAAAATGTCAAAAGGATGGCATCGACTACGGGGCGGGGAGTCACCCAAGAGCGCAAAAAGCGCCGTCATCAATCATGTGAGGGCTGACGCACTTGCCTGGGTGCTGCAGAGTCGCGGACTATGGGAGGTCGGATGGGTGTTATTCGTACCTTGCTTGGAGTGTACACCAGTACCTCCACTACGGCCAGTGGGAGAGAGCGCCTATAGCAGCGCGTGGTCGTGGTGTAAGAGACGCGACTGTTCGGTACGTAATCGGTCAAGTTTCTACAATCGCCGCAACAACTCCACCTGATATTCCATTCTTTGTGAACAATGGGACTTGGATGAAGTAGACCCCCTTCAACCTTGGGTAGAGATATCAATCTTTTTCAACGACAGAATGAGCTCTCAGGACAAGAGAGAAAACAGAAGTTGTTGTGCATGGCGGGAAGTTTCTAGGAAATCGGAGTGAGAAGGGACAACTCAACTGCATTCTCAATGCAAGATTCAGGAACCAGGGGCTAATGGAACTCTGCTACGACTAGTCGTATCTGGGGTCGCGGAAAGAGGTGAGCGTGAGCCTCAAGACCGAGACCAACCATCCAAGGAACGTTCGAAGGAACATGTGTGTTTGCTTGATGCATTCATGCAATCAGTTAAGAACGGAAGGTCCTTCTTGGCTTCTAAATGGTTAACTCTTACTCAACGAAATGGATCGTTCCAAAGGCCAGTCGAAGCTAGAACGGGCGACTGGGCGGTCTCACAATGTTTTGGTGGTGATAAAAGGCGGGCAGGGCGGTGAACGTCTATACGCACGAGACGCAGTATCCGTTGATGGATCTATAACCAATATTGGCCCAATGATCTCTTTTCAAAAGCGTTTCCCGCCCTCCCGCCACGCAAGAGGCCGCCCCTGATGAACCCTTGTTATCCCCCTGCGTGAAGCGTGAAAAGGTTCAACAAAATGTCCCTTTCTGGTGATTCTATACATGGACGGAAGTGCTCGGGCCAACACCGCGGCCCTACCGCCGTCGCCGTTGCGACAGGATCGGATAGAGGTGGATGTTGATATCTCCTGAACGGGCTGCCAAACCACACACGCCCTGCCGTCTCCACTGCGTTTAAGGGGTTACTACCACGACCGACTAAATGCACTACTCCCAAAAACCCTACATCTCATAAAGTGTCGTACAAATAGCAAAATCATAAAGGTCTAGTCGTCGTCGTTCACTAAAGTACACTAATCATATCATAGAACAGCGCAACGCTTGCCGCCATCCACCAACTCCCGCGCCAGGGATAGAGGTATTGATGAAGTTCTCACAATCCCCTATTTCTTGCCCAGCCACTCAGCATACGCCCACCGGATTCTCTGCAGAGCCTTCTCCTGAAGAACGACATTCTTCACACTCGTCAAATCCTCCAGGTCCTCCAGGAACTCCCGCTTGACGTCCCCAGGGAGCACTTCGGTAGCGAGCTCGCGCAGCACATGCGCCTCACAAAGCAGCAGACCGCGGTCCTTGTAGTTGAGCTCGCCCTTGGGATTGGTAGCACCCGCAGCCAGGATTCTGTCCATCTTCCTCAGCACCCTGACAATGCGACGAACCTTTTCTCCTCTGCGGAGACCCTTGCGGCTGCCGAAGACGGTTCTGAGGTATTGGACGATGCCGATGGAAACTGGGTTCGGGGAGTTAGCAGCTGCGTCGAGGTTTCTAAAAACAGGAATTGAGCAAAATAACTTGCCAATAACTCCAGGCGCCAAACCGACGAAACCAAAGAGCAATTCCTGGCTCTTAAGAAGCGAGTCGATACCACTGATAGCCACCTCCAGATCCACCTTGGTCTTCTGCACCTGGATCAGCAGCGACCGGACCAAGTCACCGCTGACAGCGCCGACAAAGGGACGGCGGAGACCTTTCTCGTAAGCCTTCAAAACGGGTGTAACATCTCCCTCCCTGACCTTTGCGCGGATATCAGCAATCTGGAGGTCGGTGACGTTGGGCGATCCAACGGCCACGCTGGGGTTGTCCAGCGTGAACTCGACCACCATCCGTTCCAAGCTCTCCCTGTCGGCTTTGAGGCTGTCGCGGCTCATGATGGCAATCTCGCTGTTGGCATCGTGACGGATGGTGCCGATAACCTTGCGGATGGGGTCGACGACCCAGTTGAACCAGAAGTCGCGGACGGTAACACCGAGGTTCTGGATCCAGTCGATGATGCTGTCGCGCCTCTTGACGAGGACGTACAAGATGGTTGGAGAGGACACGAGCAAAGCCAGAGCGGGGAGCCAGTACCGGACCACGCGGGACGGTCTTCCGTTTTCGGAAGCGTGTTTGGCAACGGCCTTGTTGTGCTGTAGCAAGCTATGGTCCAGAATCTGGATTAAGCGTTCCGCAACAGACGAGGCTTTGGGTTTAGAGCTATCGGTAGCGCTGAAAGCGCCCCGAACGTCTCTGGCATCCGCAAAGACAGAGTCCTCGAACACCGAGAGTGGTTCGTTTGTTTCCGCCGTGTTGGTAAGAATCGCGTGCATCAGAGCGATACTATCAGCCAGCGTGCTGTCTGCCACCGTGAGTCTCGTTTCGAGGCCCTTATCCTCTTCGGCTTTTTGATCGAAGGCAAGCCCCTCATCCACTAGGATTCCTAGCCCGGCAGCGATCGTTTCCCTGAGCTTCTGGAGCTCTGCTCGCTTTCGGCGAGCTTCCGCGCGGCACAGATCGACTGGAGAGAGAATCTTGCGTCGAAGGTTGGAGACTGAAGTCTCAGCCATGCTTTGCCGCACGATCGAGTAAAACTGTGACCACTTCTGTGACACTCCCTCACTGAGAGATTCGCCCGTCTGAGCCGCTTCGACCCCCTCTGACTGCTGCTGCAAGTGAATGTTCCGGATCCGTTCACAGACCACATCGTAGACCTCTTTGGCGCGAGACCACGCCCTAGCCGGTGCGATTTGCGTCGCGTACAAACAGCTCTTGGGATATGAACTGAGCACATCGTCCCAGTACCATATGTCATCGCTAAGAGGCATGATTTGGTCGAAGAAGGTGCTCATCAAGATGCCATAAGTCTGAACCGTAGCCTTGGCCACCAGGAGCCATTCGATATCATGCTCATACTGGCTCTTAACGCCGACTTCTCCCTGCTCGGCAAGTTCCGTCTCCGTGGCCAGGCCAGAGTCCTCCAGTAGTTGCTTGATACGAGAAGGGGGCAGAAAGGTGCCGGACCGAGAGGCAGTAGACAAGGTCCTGGCTATGCGCAAGAGCTCATCGGCACGGGGTGAAGGTGGCTCGCTCACGGCCGTGAGCAGCCTCGTCTCTTGTTGATTCTGCTCGGCATCCGGGATCGAGCCGGGCTCCAGTCCCACGATCCTGTCAATGAGTACGTCTAAGCGACGCACCTTGCTGTCAAGAGAGAAGTCATGTTAACACTACCGCCCATCATCGAGATAAACTGACAAGTATGTCCTTATATGAAGACCCCGGAAGAGTACTAACTCGGCCACGATCGCCATGGTTCGACTTGTTTCCCCCAACCCTGCAACGAATGGTTCTGGGCTCGGGACAAATAACCGTAGCAATATGATGGATGATGGAGAAGTTCCGAACTGTTCGGGATTCCGTGTCGCCGATGCTGGATACCAGGCCCCTTGGCCGGAAATACGAAGAGTAAGGTAAGCTTCGCCCCAAATGGCCTCTCAGCCTTCTCAAGGACGCGTAAAAGTGGCGATATGGAATATCGGCAACAACACTGGAAATAATAACTGGATGATCAGTGCGATCAGGCCATATGGCCGGGGTCGGATGTAAAGATTGCCGAAATGGATGCAGCCGCTGGTCGGTTCCTGTTCAAGGCTTCGGGCTGTCACTGTCGACCCGGCAATGTGGGATGTGGTGGGGATGTTTCTTTGGGTTGACAAGTGGGGCGGCGTCCGAAGTGGAAACCCACTGATGTTGATTGATGACAGGATTGGTAAGGCGGGGAGGGAGCTGACTGACTTCCAAGTTGGTTCGGCTCCAGCTGCGATCCGGTCAAAGGAGAATTCCGTTGGTAAGATGATGACGGTTGAGCCTCATCAAAGAATGACCTGATGAGTTACCTGTTGCCGGCAAGCTGTAGTTACCGAGAAGTGCTTCAGAATATCGTAGGGTATCAGGCACAACCAAATGAAGGTCAAATCGAAGCTCAAACGTCAGCCTATGATGTCCAAGGATGGATTGCAAAATGCCAAGTCCAACTTTCAAAGGCGGTGACAAATTGACGATGCCAACTACGTAAAACCTCCCATCACGTCGCCTCAAGAGGTCAACCACGGCATGCCTCAATAAAATTCAGGGACACAACTCCAAGTTTGGGAATGTTCTCTGGCCCGTTCCAGAATATCAGATGTTTGCAAACATACCAGTCTGTGAAAGCATTCACGAATGCGCTTTGGGCAAAAAGTGACGATCCAATTTACAGTAATGTAGCCGCTCTGGGCCGCCAGGTACGTACCGTATGGAAATTACCGATGTCAACTGTGCCATTCCGCCGTCAGTGGCTCAACGTCCCTACTCTATCCAACCACGCCAACCCCCTGTCGACCTGGGTGATGGATGGCAGGATGGCAACGAACCAGCCGAAGAAGAAGTGGGATCACGATGTGGATGCAATCGTTCCATATCACTGGAAAACCCCGGGCAATTCGAGGTTCTCGATGGGAGATTCTATGTCAAAGAGATGGAGATGCGGCATGCAGCCACCACTTGTGCTGTACCTTTCTGTGTTGCATACCCGACCTCTACCACAACCGCAGTGGTGAGGCACAGTAACATGTTTGCAGGTGCCGTTTTGAATGTCGAATAGCAGTCCAGAATTATGAAAAAGTTATGGCCGGGATGCCACACATCCGTATCTTCCCGTAGATCACTTCAAAACTTCCTTTCCTTATCTGATGGAATTTCGCACTCTGCTTCCCACACTGCGGTGAAGTGGTCAGTGCCTCGTCACCTAAGAATTCCAAGATAGGAGCCCAAAGAGGAACAATGGCACATCTCAATGCACGGCAAAAGAGTGTTGTTGGGATTCCATCGCTTGGCGGGCTCCCTGTTTCATTGAGCACTCACTGAAGTCGCCGTCCGGTCATTCGACTTGGTGAAACAACGTCCAGGTCGACCAGGCCAAGGTGGAAAGAGTGGGTCCGGAAGGCGGAAACAACAGCTTCGCAGTGGGCCGATTCTGGGGTCATTCCCGCCATTGGTCGACCCAACACGTCTCTCAGGGGCTCCCGCCAAAGGACACCAAGGACAATAAAAAATCCAGCAACCCCTAAACTTATCAGTCGCCTTTCCCTACTCCCTAGATCGCGACTGGCATTGCTCTTGGACGCTGTCGACTGTTTCTTTTCTTTCCCTCCACCTCCGGTTCATCCACTCCCAAAAGGCGGTTTCCTCCCGCGCATATTTTGTTTCCTCGACTGCAGGTCTCTTATCGCGTTCCAACACCTCCGAGTCGCATCTCCCAACCCAACAACACCTAATCGGAGCCGCCTATTCTCTATCTGCCCACCATGGCTACGGCAGTCCTGTACGTTCCTTTCCTCTCCGCTACTTAGCGATGCCTTCCCCGAGATTGTGCGCCTGTCAAACCACGACCTGAATACTGACTCGTGTCGTCCCATCTAGTAATGCGACCGTCGCTGGCCTGAGCTCGACCGACACATACTTCACCGTCTTAGAGGAGGTTTCCAAGTACAATGTGCAGCTGAGCTACGTCGAGAAGCTCTGGGCGGTACGCGGCCTCTGCAACCCAGCCCGAAACGCCGGGACGAGACACGAACAAGGATAGCTAACGTTGGAGGATAGGCGTGGTATCTGTGGATGCAGAATGACACTCTCGCGACCGGTCTCATGAGCTTCTTCATGCACGAGATCATCTACTTCGGCCGGTCGMTCCCGTGGATGATCATCGACGCCCTCCCCATGTTCAACAAGTACAAGCTGCAAAAAGTCAGTGCCCAACGAAGCATACATAACCCGAAACGAAAGCAAAGAAACAGTCACTAACAACCACATAGGAAAAGCGCCCCACCTGGAAGGAACAGTTCGAGTGCGCCGGTCTCGTTCTCCTCAGCCACTTGACCGTCGAGCTCCCTCAGATCTGGCTCTTCCACCCCATCGCCACCTACTTCGGCCTCGACTATGGCGTGCCCTTCCCTCCTCTCTGGAAGATGGCCTTCCACATCTGCATCTTCTTCATCATGGAGGATGCCTGGCACTACTGGTTCCACCGCGCGCTTCACTACGGCCCTCTCTACAAGACCATCCACAAGATTCACCACACCTACAGCGCGCCCTTTGGTCTCGCCGCCGAGTACGCCTCCCCCATTGAGGTCATGCTCCTCGGTATCGGTACCGTAGGAGCCCCCATCCTCTGGGTTTCCTTCACCAAGGACCTCCATCTCGCCACCATGTATGTCTGGATCGTCCTCCGTCTCTTCCAGGCCATCGATGCCCACTCCGGCTACGATTTCCCCTTCAGCTTGTGCCACATCCTCCCCTTCTGGGCTGGTGCCGAGCACCACGATGTCCACCACGAGCGCTTCATTGGCAACTATGCCTCCAGCTTCCGCTGGTGGGATTACTGCCTCGACACCGAGGCCGGTGAGGACGCCGCCAAGGCTCGCCGTGAGAAGAAGCTTGCGGCCATCAAGGCTAAGAAGGCCCAGTAAATGGGTTGTGTTTGATGGATTTGCTGCCATGATACCGTTCATGGTATTCGCATTGTCGTCTTCCAAGTTCTCCCCCGTTCGACCTCACTAATTTTGGACAACACATCACCCCCAATCGGTGTGTTGATGGTTGTGTTGACATAACGCCGAATACTCGGGAGAACTACAACTAGTTTCTTTTCAGGATGCAAATAACGGGAGAGGAAGAGAGGAAGAATTACCTAATGATGGGAAATGGTCCATGAGACAAATTAAGGGAAATAAGGAGTCAATAAAGGGTAGAAACCGGTTGGTTCATTTTGGCTGTCCTTTATCATAGAGGACAAGAAGGGGAAGGGAGGTTTTGGTCGATCATGGACTGACCAAATCATACCTCCAAAACGAAAAGGCGTTTGAAGGGAGGGAGGGTTGCGTCGCATTTTTGCGCGGTGGTGCAGCTGGGGAGGGAGCTTTTTCCTTCTCGCTTCTATTAATTCTTGTACATAGATGATTCCTTCTTTCGGCATCCTCCTCGGCAAAGCACCACCCCGTGCCCAGCCCTCCCTCCCCTTCCATACAAACCCCTTTTAATAATCTAGTAATGAGACGATCATGAAAGTAACATAACATACCATACATACACTTACTTACACGTACACATGCTCCTCTAATGAAGCTTCTGTCGGTTACTTCACTTCTTCAAGTGCTTAGGCGTGCAGCAATCCCCAGAAGAAGCCACGGCCCGGTCGGTCAAGTTGGGCATGGCGCAGCTGGCGCCAGCTTCCGGCTCAGTCTCGCCAAAGTCTTTGGCCAGCGAGTCGCAGATGGTGGCTAGCTCAATGTCCTTGGATGAGAGACCCTTGGGGACGTGGGTCGTCCAGCGGATGAAGGTTGTGTTGAAGACCTGAAGCACGGGATAGAAGTTAGATGGAGAGGGCATATATCAATCTGTGCACGAGATCGGGAAGAACCTACGTTGGACCATTCGGGATGGTGGTTCTTGAGCTTGCATTGGAGGGAGACGGCGGTCATGAAGTCCTGGGGTGATGATGGGTTAGTAGACTGATGATTGGGGGTTGGTGAAAGAGCTATGTGGGTGACGATTGGGAGAGACGGAAAAAGGAAGAAGAAAGGAAGATGGAAAGAAAGGGAATGGGTGTAGTCAGGAAGGCAGATAGGTTTAGAGATGATGGGTTAAGATAAGGAAGACACGTAGAAGCCGCAGAAGATGACGGGGAGAGGGGAGGGGGTGGGTGTGTAACACAAAGCCATGGTCCATGAGAATCCGCTTGGTAGAGGGAAGGCAATGTTGCAGCCACCCAACGCCCAAGTGTGAGTGATGATGTTGATGAAGTGGGAAAGAATGAGGAAAGAGCGGGAGAATGTAAGTGAGGAAGGGAATAGATCAAGACGGTATAAAACAAGAGCAATTCCCATCCATCAATAAAGCTGACAAGAACGAGCAGTCCAGTCAGCTACAAGTAGTGATGGAGGGAGTTATATCAGCTACATCCTCGTCATAAATGGCTGGCCGGTGTGTCTGTGACTTTTCCTTCTCTCATTTGTCCGTTCGGATTTTTCGTCATCAACACCACTGGCGTGTGTGTGACTGGTCCATCCAAATCCGAAACAGATCCAAGAGATGAAATCATAAAGGCAGATGGGTATGGAGTTAAGGAGAAGGATAGACAGAGAGGGATCCAAAACATGCCACAAACATTCCCTGCTAAGCAACCATCAAAGGCAAAAGAATCGATCGGTAATAAACATACCCAAGTCTTAGCAAAAGTCTTGAACTTAAAATTCCTCTCAATAGCGACTCCCTCCTGTGTAAGCGTCCATCTACCACCACCGGTGGACAAAAGCTTCTCGAGTGCCGGACCGAGAACCGCTGGGTCGGAATCCTCTGAGAATTGCGGCTTTATTTCCGACGACGAAGAAGACATTTTGCGAGATTGTTGGTGCAGTGACTGGCTGCGCTGTTTTTGTTGTTGTGTTTGCTGGCGATGATAATGGGTGGTGGATGTGATTTTTGGGGTTGGTGTTGTTGATCGGTTTGAGGTTTGGATGAAGATGGAGAACTTCCTGGCCAAAGAATTGTTCTCGGCAAGTGTACGGTAATTGAGGTTGAGTTTGGTGAGAAGAGTCCTCGGTTTCGCCGTTCGGGTGAAGGTGAATGACATGGTGGGACTTTGGGGAAAGGAAAGCTTTTGATCAATGGACTTGGAGGGTTGAGATGATGAGGTATGTGCTGTGTGCTGTGTACGTACCACGGAGGTGAGGTGTGTGTGATGGTGGAAGGTGAGAATGAGGCATAGGGCAAGGTGAGGTCAAGAAGTTTGGTGGGCATGTTGTTCACCGTGGAGATCCGTGCACTGTCCATATAGCCGGTTACTAAGGTCATTTGTGCCACGGAATGGGTAGCGAAGAGAGATGACTCTACAAGTTCTCGCTTTTACACTTCGTTCGTTTATCAATGGACTTGCCCGTAGCACAGTAGAGTTCAAAGACTTGAAGCCGTCATGTTGTCAGAAATAACGTCAAACCATATATAACGCAAGTAAATATCGTTCATAACTTCATATAGCAACTCTGGGCGGTTAGTGCTTACATACCAAGCGGTCGCGTCGTCACCATCACTGGCAGTCTGGAATTACCGATGCCAATGTTGATGACTTCTGTCGTAGCCAACCACTTGGACACGCGTATTTCCGTTACTTTTGCAGGGATTAATGAAGCCATAGTGACGACGACAACGTTTACAGTCAACACCTTGCCGTCTTAGGCAGGTTCTTCACTGTTGATCTATAACCATGTTGACATGATATAAGAGGGGAGAGTTACCAGCTTGGTGTGTCTACCAGTGGCACCAGGGGCAATTCTTTGAGGTTCTCGCATCATCTCACGACACAACAGCAAACGATCGCAGGAATACAGTCGAGTGCCAGAGACTGTTCAACAACTGATACCCCTTGCAAACGCCACGCTGTCTACAGGTCAATATGCAGATCAGAGTAACTCTGCCTAACGACACCATCAATAGAAACTCTGTCGATGATGGGGCTTCTTACTATGGACTCCTCGCAGACGTTCTGATTCCCGGCCGTGGTGAGCCTTTGAAGAACGGGGCACTGGTGATGAAAGACTCGACTATCGGGTGGGTTGGACCAAAGGACGAGATACCCTCGGAATATTCGTCAATCCGTTTCACACGCGTGCCGGTGCTCATGCCGTAAGTGGACTTCATCTGCCTTTCAACTCAGCGGCCGCTAACCACAAGACAGAGGCATGTGGGATGCGCACACCCATTTCGAGGGAGTTGGCGTCGCAATGGGCATCAGAGATAGCATGAAGCCATTCTTACCCGGGACAGCCACGCTCATCGGGGCAGTGATTGTCGACGACATGCGCCGAACACTCATGGCGGGGTTCACCTCGATCCGCGAGCTCGGCGGCTATGCCGGGGACGTTGCACCCGCTATTGACAGCGGCCACATTGTCGGTCCTCGTGTTTACGCGGCCATGAGCATACTTAGCATCACAGGCGGCCATGGCGATATTCAGGATGCACCTCTCCAGACCGTGCTGGACGCTTGCGCTAATGGTTCATCATCGTCCTTTGTGTGTGACGGCGTGGACGGCTGTATCAAAGCTGTGCGGCAGCAGATTCGCCGAGGCGCCAAAGTGATCAAGGTCTGCTCAACGGGCGGCACGCTTTCGCTGAACGACCAGCCCGAGGACACGCAGTTCAGCCCGGAGGAGTTGCGAGCCATCGTGCGAGAAGCCAAGCGGAGCAGCCGAGTGGTAGCCGCTCATGCCCACGGAAAGCCCGGCATCATGGCGGCTCTGGATGCGGGAGTGAAGAGCATCGAGCATGGCTCGTACTTGGACGAGGAAGTTGCTGCCAAGATGAAGGAGAAGGATGCCATTCTGGTCCCTACACGCCACATCGTCGAGGGCATAACTGCGGGCGATGACGACCTCGACCCACGTCAAAGAGCTAAGCTGGAGCGTACCGTGCAGCTGTCGAGAGACAGCATCAAACTGGCTATCAAATTGGGGGTCAAGCTTGCCCTGGGGACAGATACTTTTAGCAGCGACAGAAACCACGCGGTAGCCCACGGCAAAAACGCCATGGAACTTCGCTACGCCGTCGAGGCCGGCATGACTCCTCTGCAGGCCATAGAAATGGCGACTGCTACTCCTCCGGAAACCTTGTAAGTTTTGGATGTCCTAGATGCTGTAATGTTGTAGTTTGGCTGACAATGGACACTTTATAGGGGTCCTCAGGCTCGAAAGTCAGGCCAGCTCAAGGCTGGTTTTGATGCCGACTTGATTGCCATCTCGTCCAACCCGCTTGAAGACATTGAGGTCTTGATAAAACCGGATAACATCACCCACGTGTGGAAGGGGGGCGTGCTATTCAAATCCCCTCGATAATTACCGAATCAAGCGGTCGGTGGGCTTTTGATAAAGTCCACCTCTATGGGCCCCATAAAACCCATGATAGTCTCTGAAGTTGTGATCTCTTTCAGATGCATCAATTCGAAATAAACTTGGAAGATTGATACCAACCATGGAAGTCCACGAGGTGACATCGTGCAAGTGCGCTACCATCGATCAGCGCACGTGCTTATCTGCAGTGTTTGGGTGCTTGCAGTGGAGACAGAAATGCGGGGCTGACCAAGGCTTCTCACGTGACCCCGAACTTTCACCTCGAAAGGTACCTGAATATTTCAAAAGTCCAAACTGTTTGCAAACCAATGTTGTACCAAAGAACATGCCGCCGACAAGTTGACAGTCTAATCTCCAAATCCGACGAGCCACGAAAATCTGCGCTGGGTGAATGCGAATTATTTGCGAATAGGAGTGCGGGACAATAACTACCGGTTCGGATTCCGCACTCGTCCAAATTCCGAAGCCGTCACTTGGGCTGCCGCATTTGTCACCATTGAATTGCTGACAAAGCATTCGGCCGACGACCCGCGACAAAGGGAGAGATCACTGTTCGCTGCAAGGTCCAGTCGCCATTGCCTTGGCTGGAAGCAACTGCCAGAACCAAGAACGGCAAGCTTGAACAAGTGAATTTCAAGATCAGTCCTGGGTTTCTGAGAATGGGATTCTGCAGTGATTTCGGGTTTTGAGTAAAGCCAAAGGTTTTTATCGAGAAACACTTTATCAACCAGTCCCGCATATCCATCTGACTGGTCTGCAACCTGCAACCCCCTTGTCGACCGTCCATCTCCGCCCGCTTTTCCCATTTCCTCTGGATCCGATTTACATACTCCGTACTACTACATCTCTTTCGTCGGCCGCTTTGCTGAGTCAACTTATACATCCAAGTTGCTCCCCAAAGCCACACCGCACCACAGCAGCTCCACGCCTCCAGCTTTGAGCCTCGCTCCCATCAACCCTCCCTCGCGACGCTATCCAGAGGGCGCCGTTGGGTGTTACCGCACCATCATCCAGCAGACAAGCTGGTCGAGATCTCTGGAAGCCCTCACAGCACTTAACTGGGCACCCTTTCTCCCACGAGACAGACCCGGGACGTGCCCAAGCCACCGAGTCTTCTCATCACTGCCGAACTGGGCTTGATAATTGCTTCAACAATTGGTCCAACTATCTCAAACCTCGGCGCCACTTTTGATCCCACCACCTGCCCTGATCCCGTCATTTTGGGGGCGTCTTCTGCATCAATCCCCATAAGGCCATCACCACAATCTGCACAAACCGTAGAGGTAAAAACCCGCACCAGGTTGGTTTGATACATTGCTGACATCCAGCCCTGACTTTTCAGAAAGTGTCTTCCCTTGCGGTTACACCAAGTACCTAGCACAAAGGCACAAGATATCTGCCCACTTGTACCGCAGCCTATAGTCCCCGGTCTGCGGAGCGGGCCTGCTGTACCACTTGCGGACTCGAGAGCTATTAACCCGCTATAAGGGTATCTCTGCGCCGCGGTGCATACCACCTATCCTGCGAGCTGAGTCAGGACACCCTACCGTTTACGCGGCCGCTGGCAACACCTTCAAATCCCACCATACCAGCCTAGTAGTCCTGGTGAGCGTTACAGTCACAGTAGAGAAGCATGTCGACAAATCTCGAAATGGGTGAGTTTTTTTCCTTCATGTCTTTCCTTTCCAGTCCCCGCCGCTTCGCCCAGGCCGTCATATGTCATTCTTCATGCCGACAAAGGCCATGAGTCGAGTCCTGGATACCCGACCACATGCAAGTGCTTACAACACTTCTCACTCTCGGGTGCGGTACATTGTCATGTTTATGGACTTGAATAAGGCTTGCCTCTCTCTCTTGAGAGGCCATCCACTCACGGTATTTGGAAGCACCTCAGCTGCACGGCAGACAACCGTGGTTTTGGCTTAATTATGTTGAAGCCAAATCGGGGATTGTCAGCACATCAGGTCGTTAAACAAGGGTCGCTCCGAGCCCCGTCTTTGTCATCCCCGTCCAACCTCATGTTACTGTTTGAGGGTTGAGAGTGTTCTAGGCGTTATACGCCTCTCGACATGAACCCTGCCCTCACCCTCGGCTCTCTTCCTTTCATTGCCTACGAATCCTTTACTATCCTTTTACGCACAAGCTGGGGTTTCTGGTCTCGGTAGGAGCCTGGGAATGCGAGACCAGTAGTCTTGTATCCCACCTGATCCCCGTAACTGACCTTGACGAGGTTCGTGATCTTATCACTACCCCTATCACTTACACATACCTCCCGTTCACACTCACGGCCATCTACATGAGTTTTGACTACTCATCCCACGTGTCAACCAAAAACAATCCATCATCAACAAGACTGGCTAGTCGGGTTATGTTCGGCTGGAGGTTGAAGATACATCTATGATCTCTACCTGCCAGCCGTCGCGGCCGCTTCCACACATATCTAAAACCCATGCGCTCTCTCTTCCCCTTCCAACTCAAAGCGCAACATGCTGCTATTTGTCACCGGCCAATGTTATCACTTATTCCTGCACCTACACATTCTTGTCCTTGTAGTCGCCAGGAGCCAGCAAGGCACTGTCTGACTACCTTAACATACTCCGAAGCTTCCAGCGGAAGGTCATCATACCCCGAATAACACGACCTTGCGGTCCGTCCCTCAGCATAATTTACTTCACTCATTCACTCCTACATCACACGCTATTCTTTCCACTATGTCTTTTATCTTCTTGAAACCCATCCTGACTCAACCCTAAGCCACCAGGTGGGATATACTGACACCATCTGTTCATCCAGAGCCGAGGGCTTGCGATTCACCGGTTGAGCCTGTTCTGGCAAATAACCACGCCGACCAAGCCGCCTACCAAATCGCGTCTTACCCAAATCACCTACCTTCGCCTTCGGGCGGACAAGGGGATAGTCGGACCTCGCCCATAACAGCAGCACCACCAGCTCTGCCCCATGGATACAATCATCCACCAGCTGGCCCACACGAAGCACATTTGCACCCCGAACTGCGAACTCACGAGGCAGGCCCCACAAACGGATACCAACCAGTGCCCGGAATGATGCCTGTTGGCGTCCCTCCCCAACCCGAGCAACAAGGTGCCATGCCCGGCCCCAACACGCCTGTTGGTGTACCACAAGTGGGAATGGTCAGCCCGGGCGACAGCGCTGGTGATGGTAGGAAGTCTAAACGGGAACTGTCACAGTCGAAGCGCGCCGCCCAAAACCGCGCCGCACAGGTCAGTAGTCCCCGATCCCTTGCATTCTGGAAGATTTGTAAGCCTTGTTGTATGACCGATGCCGCGATCGCATCATCAGCCTGCATCTGGACTAGTCACGATGGTGTAATGGAGGTCAGAATGCAATACTGCAATACTGCTAGCAGTCGTTCAGCTCCGACCACTTCCCAATGTATCGAGCTAATCATAGGCTACTGCCACAGAGAGCATTCCGTCAACGGAAAGAAGGTTACATCAAGAAGTTGGAGCAACAAGTCAGAGAATACAGCGAGATGGAGATGAGCTTCAAGACCCTGCAGAACGAAAACTACGCGTTGAGGGACTACATCCTTCACCTGCAAAATCGACTGATCGACGTCCAGGGCGACTACCCACAACCTCCTCCGAACATCAGTCTAGCAACCCCCCACACGCAGCAGCTTCAGCAACAGCAACCTCCGCCACCGCCCTCCGTACCTCAGGGCATTGCTCCTGATCCGGTCCAAGCCGCGCAGCAGGTTCCTCCTGTCACCAGCGCTCCATCGGCATCCCTGGAGGAGGCCGCTCAAGCCGTAGCCGGCCTGAGCCGAAGCGACCACCACATGGGTGGAACTCCCCGGGATCCCTATAACACGGCGGTCTCGGCAGCTGCTGCTGCTGCGGCTGCGGCTGCGGCGGCTGCGGCGGCATCTCGTACAGATGAGGACGCGAGGACGGCGGAGGTGATCCAGAGGCAACTGCAGGCGGATAACAACTCAGGCATGCCGGATGGGTTGCCGCTCCAAACGGCAGCTATGTAGAGTGTACTTGGCGCGGAAGAGTCTACCGGTGGTGAAACATCTGAAGAAAGTGGGGGGTTCGCAAACGAGAAACAATGGTCGCCCCCCCCCCCCCTACATCTGATGTTGGGTTCGGCGTTGCATTGTTATACCGTTTATTATTTCGCACTTCGATTCTTTGCTTTGCTTTGCTTTGTCATGGCGTCGCGGATTCATCCTTATAAATCAAATTTCCTTTCACCTTTAGATTTCCCGCGGCTATTCCTTTGTGCACAATATGTCTTTGCGTGCCTTGCCGTTAGAATACACGAAGGACGAAGGACTTGAAGTATAAGATGGGGCTGGACCGGCGGAGGCGTCTGTGAGTATGCTCCTAGAACTAAGAGTGAAAGAAGATCACATGTCGAGTAACAGGATTTCTTAGCAGCATCAGGAATAGTTTAGGTTAACGAAGGGAGCTGTGATGGCACATGTCAACACCTATCAGATCCATCTTGTCTTTGGCCTTCCATCCTATGTTATCGCATATAAGAACCCCTACCCATCCATCCAAGTGTAGACTTTCTGCTTCTTGATCTTCTTCTTCAATATCTTATTATTTTCGTCCGAACCTCTTGGATGCGTCAGCCCATAATTCAATGTGCCGTGACAGGAACGGGAATAAGCAAATACAAGGAAACAGCCAAGTCGTTTCCTTTCTGTTTTTCATATCGTGCACCCAAGCCAACATCTTCAACGGTCACAGAAATAAACCTGATGATTCTTTAACAACGGAGAATCACTACTAGTAACTTACTTTTCCCTCGCCATATTCCCACTCCATCCCATATTTTCTCTATACTATTGTTGATGATATTTCTGCACTCTTTCCTACATTCCGTGTAGATAGATGTCATGCAAATATGCTTATCATTTGCACAAGTAAGGAAGGAACGTATCAGGACCGGCGGAGCAGAATGTTCGCATGATCGCCTCCACTTTTCTGTAGGCCCTGCCATGCAGGAAAGGTCCCGCCACGAAGGAAGGCTTCAGTATATATAAAGGGAAGGCACCACCCAGATACTTGCAGGAAAGAGGCTACCGTCAGCCAGAGAAGGAAGCCATCAAGTGTAAAGGAAGGAGGCCAGCAACAGTCAGAAGAGGATGCCTGATTTGGAAGCAGGGAGGGGGACGAGGGATGGGTATATATTCCGGGCCTTCCCAAGTCCTTGGCTGGATTCCCCCGCTCTCCAGGAACGTGCACGTTTCCAGATCTTTGACATCCTCTCACGTTTTCAGTTGCAGAAAGAGTGTCCCAGTCGACCTGGACTGGCTTCCGCATTTTGCCGGCATCGGGGCATCGCAATGTCTCTACTGTACCTACCTCTACTGTTTGCTCCTGTTCAGTAGATCGTAGATCCACTCTCAACTTCTTTCTCTTACAAACTCCCTCGAGACACTTCGATAAACCGGTTTCTTCCACCATGATTTCTGGGTAAGTCGCCTCTCGTAATCTTTCTTGAGTGACACAATATCAGTTTGGCAGGACTCTTCCTTGCAATTAGTTCTCACACTTTCCACACAGACTGTTCGCTCAAGCATGAGGGGGGAGCAGGATTTTGACTGTCACAGACATGTTGAATTCGTGTGACTATCGCCTAGTTTCGAGGTGAAAGATGAAATAAAGAGCGAACAGCAACCGGAGCGTCTAGACCAGCTAGACTCAACCTACTCCCCCCTTCTTCAATATGACTTCCCCCCCCCCCCCCCCCCCCCCCCCCCCCCCCCTCCCCCCGGGTTCAGGTTCAGGTTCCGAAACACATCTAACAAATAATGGCGTCCACGGCGGCATAGCCGTACCTCTGCTCGCAACATTAGATACAATACATCCTTCAGAAACCACAGAGTTAATATCATGGGGTGTAGTATAAGACTCACCTTATTCCACGCCGGAACCTGCAGATAACCTGCGAAAACTACCGTCAGCCAGAGCCCTACTCACTTCTATCTCCTGTCCTATCAACCACGTCCATGGAAGTACAGGCGCAGTGACGCAGGTCGACCACTACAGAAAGGTACCGCAGTATTCCGGGGCGTTGGGTTTTAGCTTCCAAGGAAATCAGGCAGTATCTGCAAGCATACTGCAACATTTATGCCCACCAAAATTTCTATGCAAGACGGTGATTCTGAATGTCCCCACCCTCCAGCTCCCTTGAAAAGACAGGTGGGAAAAGGCAGGGCACCAGAAGAATCGAATTTACAGTGCTCCGGGGTCTCAAGCTGTCTCCCCCACTATTTTTCCCGGGCATAAAAAGCACATATTCGAGCAGTATGCTTGCAGATACTGCCTGATTTCCTTGGAAGCTAAAACCCAACGC
The DNA here is from genome assembly GCA_009805285.1 of Neurospora terricola FGSC 1889. Classification (NCBI taxonomy): domain Eukaryota; kingdom Fungi; phylum Ascomycota; class Sordariomycetes; order Sordariales; family Sordariaceae; genus Neurospora; species Neurospora terricola. The sequence goes on along the minus strand of RANZ01000009.1, from coordinate 131,552 downwards.
CCCGGAATACTGCGGTACTCACCAGGTTCCATGTAGCCGTTGCTGCGCGCCTTGCAGTTGCCAGCAACCCAGTCGACGGCGTTGCCCCATTCATCCGTGGTGCACGTGTTCGCGGTGAAGGCGCACATGTACGCCATCGCGTTGCCCTGCTTGCTGACCAAGACTGTGTTGGCGGGGACCTGGACGTTCCGCCAAGACCAGCATACATTCCAAAAGGTGTTGAAGGCGTGGTTGTAGAAGTCGTCCTGCAGAAACCAGTTGCCACCCGGGCATACGGGATAGGTTCCGGAGGGCCAGTTGTAAGCGCGCTTGCCAAGTTTGTTGTTGACGACTGAGTCGGTGCTGGTGCTGGTGATGTTGCCGAGCTCGATCGTGGTCTGGTTGCCGTTGGCGTCCATGCTGATGAGGTAGGCACCGTCCGCGAGGTCCACAGGGACAGTGAGAGTCTGGGCCAAGGCGGAAGTGGCCATGGCGGAGAGGGAGAGCAGGGTAGTGAACTTCATTGTGCAAGGAGTAAGGTATTAGTTTGTTATCTCTTAAGATTGGCAATGCGAGTAGGTATGATTGAAGTGTGTTGATGATTCTGTGCTCCCAAGTTGAAAGAACAGTGCGGGCAGGTTAAGGATATATATATATATATATACTTACAACTCCAGACTGACAGGGATCGGACCAGCATCAGCATCAAACTTCACGTTCAAGGTAGTCCACTACGTCTTCACCCACGCAGTTGAAAACTGAAGTCATCATGACTGCATACCTTTGGGCGCTGACCAAGACCACCGACGGTGAGCGAGTCGAGATGAGTAAAGGCAGTAATTAATTGCAAGTACGGGATGCACTGAGCCTCACTGGCAATATAGTCTGTACAACCGTGCCTGGTTCTGCTGGCAAGCAAAGCATCGTCCTGTCTTTTAGGTCTGGCTGACTTAGTCATTGTGCGCACCAGTCCTGTCAGATTTAATTAACTGCTTCAATCGGTGTAAATTGCGATGAGTAAGTAATGTGAGATTTACTAAGTAATGTGAGATTTGGTAAGCAAAGGACTTTAGATGCTAAAAGCGTCCCGAGCTGACATTCTACTATACGGTTCACGTTGTGTCACAATTGAAAAGATGCAGTTTCTCGGCACGAAAAGCATGATTGCACATAACAAAGAAGAAAAGGGGGAAATAAACAAACTAATCGTATCCCTCTTTTCCCATTGCCATCTCCGCGAGGCTATGAAATATAAATTTTGATGAGGTAGATCAGTCACTCGGATATGACTTGACTTGACATGACATGGCGGAAATGATAACAATTATCTGACAAAGTATCAATAGCAGTAACTGCAAAAACAAGGCCAGCCTCCTCCCAAGCTAATACGATTTCGTTCAAGAAACAACAAGAAAGACAAATAGCTCGGAAATTATGGTTGAAAGGCGCCCATTTGGCAGAGTGTCTCGAAGGAGCCGGGCATGTGAAGGAAGTCGCGAGTGGATTCTACGATCTATGTACTGAACGGGAGAAAATGTTTTCTCATTGTACCCTACCTACTAGCAACAACTTCGTTGCATTTGAAGTAGATAGAGAGAAGAAACGAAGACCCCAAAATATAGAAAAGAGGGGAGAAAGGAACAAATAACATCAGGTCCCCCGCCATTCGTTATCGAGTCGAGTATCAGCCTGGGGTCACCGATTTCTCTAGGGAAGAGCGGAAGGAATCTGATGTCTTCTTTTGCCCGGAGGTAAAGTGCTTATGGTCGTATATATGCGACTAATTGGGTGTGAAGTCGTGTGGCTTCTTGGGGGATTTTTCTGTTTTGTATACTTTTTGAACTTGATAATCTTGCCCGAGATGGAGATGAAAGGGTACACGATCTTTGCATTTACTTGGTGAATGATACCAAAACAAGCGAAGGACTGGATACAAGACCCAGACAATGGAACGAAAACATTATCAATACAATTCTATGGGATACATATAGATAGCCAAAGTGAAAGGAGGCAAAAAGTCGTACCAGACAACTTGCTGCTTCCTACCTACTCGCAAGATAAACACTCCGCCTGCTCCCTTAGGTGCCTTCCCGCGCTATTCCGTCATGCAAAAAGACTATAAAGACATAAGAGAAGTTTTGTGGTATAATGTGACCTCCTGAACAAAACAAACAAACCAGTACAAACGTTGACTGGCAAACCTCCCTTGCTCGCAATGCAGAACCTGAAGAACCCTTTGAAACATCCAAAATCAAATGATGGAAATAGACAGGAGGACAGAAAGTCGGACGGACGGACAAAACTGCCCGCAGCCACCAATATCCCGGCATCACTAAACAGCTAGCCCCCGATACCGAGCTTCCGCCACGTCTGGCCTTCTCAGCTCGCCACGTCCGGCCTTCTCAGCTCGCCCCAGCCCCTGCCCCGACTCTGGCCTTCACTTCTCCCTCACTACTACCATCGGATTCCGAGCTCAAATCCGCCACATCCCCCGTCACAATCTCCACCCTCTCACTCTTCCTATACCTAGCCAACACCTCTTTTGGTAATTCACTCCCCGCGGTACCTGGAGTAGTGACGCCAGGAGTAGAAAGCGCAGAACAAGGACTGTTGATCAGAAACTCCGCCGGCGGCGGCACCACCAACGTCGGCGTGGCCTGCTTCGTCTCCGCCACCCTGCCTAGGTCGTTTGTCGTCGTCGTCAGCTTTGGTGCCGCCCCCGGCCCTCGCACCTTGAGCGTGCCCGCACGCGTGATGGTGATTTGGTTAGCTTTCACGGAGCGCGAACGCTGCAGGGATCCGGCGCTGACGGAGGCGCTGCGGGCGAGCGGGATGGAAGGAGGTCTTTCCGATCGTGATTGGGTGGGGGGTTGGGAGGGGGAGCGTTGTTGCTGTCCAGGTGGGGAAGAAGAGGATGGTGGTGTAGACGATGCAGAGGATTCAACCCGCTTCTGCCGGGCGCCGGCGCGGCGGGAGATGCTGATTGTGCGGGCGACGGAGATCTCGACGGCGGCTTTGATGATGGGGTCTGCTTCCTCGGCTTCTTCCTCGGCGGCTGCGGCGAGGTCGACGGAGGGGGAGAGGGTGTGGCCTTTGTGGGCTGGTAAAGGGGGGGAACAGGCTGCGGGCAATGTTGTGCTTTCGGGGCTGAGAATTGGATGTGTAGTCGTTTCTGGCATGGACGGCTGCGGAGGCGATGGGGTTGAGCGTGTTGGCGGGACTGGAACTACTGTCCGCGGTTCGGGCGGCTGGTAGACGGTTGGTTTGAGGAGGAACGGACTGACGATTTCTGGCTCGTCCGACTGCCGGCTGCTCGAGACGTCTAGGAATTGTTCTGGTGGGCTCAGAGGGGTGTCGAGGATGAGTAACGATTTTTCGGGGGCGAAATGGGAGTCTTTGCGTGGGGGGAAAGCCTGTTCCGGTTTGGGCTGATGCTGTTGCTGTTCTTCCCAAGCCTCTAGCCTTCTGGAGATGACAGAGAGATCTTCATCACCAGGAAGATACTCTGGTTGGTCTTCCTGCTGCGGTTGAGTTTCGTGGTAAGTTTGAGGCTGCTGCTGCGGCTGCTCTTCCAACAACCTCTGCACATGATCGGCACGGTTCTGCTCCTCCATCGTCCGTGGTGAGATTATCGTCACTCGCTTTTTCTCCCTGCGAGGGGGAGGAGCATCCAATGGTTGCATGTATTCAGAAAATCCGTCCACCGTTGGTGACGGGATGACGGCTGGTGATGAGTTTGAACGTGATCGAGGAGTTGGGGGAATATCAAGTTGTTGACGGCCTGGTGTTGGTGGGAAAATCGAAAAAGATGGTGATTGTGTCGGCTGGGGCGAGCTTGCTCTACGGAGCTGTTTTACCTCCTCTTCGCATTGACCCACGACCCTGTCATTGATGGACTTTAGCTTCTCGAGCGTAGCCTGACGCCTCTCCAGGAGTGTCATTTTGCTGTTTCTTCTTTGTTGCTTTTGTTGCTGCGGGTTCAAGACTCCACTAAACATGACACTATATCGTTCCATTTTGATGCTCGGAATCTCGACGTCGAGTAATGAGGGGGCACTAGGCAACGAGCTGGGCGTTACACTCCGTGACCAATCATTCCAAGAACTTGCTGGCGGCACCGGCGGTGGTGGTGGTGGTGGTTGTTCCCACTGCCTTGGCTCGACGGGCGCAGTAGTTGTTGGGAGATCTGTATTTGACCTGACGAGTATTGGGACATGTTTTGGTCCTTTTCTCCCACTGATCGTGTTGCTCCTCGACGGGACGGCACTGCCGGCAGCTTCCCGTCCACCACCTGTTGTCGACAGAGAAACCGCAGAACTGTTTGCAGAGATAAGGTCGGCGGCCTTTGCTGTATCTGACTGCTTTCCCCTCCCGAACAGGGCCCCAAATATTCTTTGCCTTGTCGTCTTTCGTCTCTGAAGAGGGGGTGCTGGGGGCGCTGCCTGAGGTACCATTTGTGGTGCTGCCGCCGGCGGTGGCGGTGGTGGTGAGGGAGTCCTCCGAGGTGGTGTGATACTTTCTGGTTGCCATGAGCTGGGTTGAATTTGAGAGAATTGCGAAGGGCTTCCCAGAGCCATTCCGATCGGAACCTCCATTGAGGTCATGAAGGACTCGTGGCCCGTCATAGTGGCTGGAGCCAAAAACGAAGTCATGCTGGATACTGCTGCTTGATCAGGACTCGCCTCTGGCGTCGGCAGGTTTCCACCTCTGGTACCCATCATGTATGGTTGCATGCCTAAGGGATTTGGCCTTCCAGTACCCATCCGTCCATCCACAGTGAGCAGCATGTCGTCCCTCGACTGGCGTTTCTCGTAAATTGACCTCGAACTTGCTGACCTGAAGGATCCAGGTCCAGCGGAAGTGCTTGGTCGATGCGGCATGACGGCTATGGCAGCGGCGACAACGTCGGGAGTGAGAACCTGGCGAGGCAGCGGACGAGACAGACGACGGACGAGATAGGGTTTCCATCTGTCAGGGAAGGAGAAGTGGCAGACATTGCGGTTTTGAGTAGGACGGCCACGTCCAGTTGCGTCGCGTAGGGCAGAACCTGACACAAGACCTTGTCCTGGGATGAGGGAGGCCAATGGGTCACGGCCGTGCACAATACCCTCGTTGTCGACTCCTGGATGGAGCCCACGATGTCGGCCAATGCTGCCGGGACCCTGGAGGAGGTCGATTGGTCTGGGCCGCTTAGCCTCTTTCATCGTGGCGCCCGTTGTCGTGCCTTTGGCAGTGGGCTCCAGGCCTTGCATCCGCCGCTAATATCTCTGGGTGCCCTGGCTCAACCACGGATACCTGTATCCACCGATGGTACCTGAACAGGCCGGGAAGGACCCTGAAATGGTTTGTTTCGTCTTGGAATCGTAGCAATCACCGAAGGGGAAATAGCGGAGCGAATTGAGAAGGAGGAACTACCTCTTCGGCATTTGAGCAAATGAAGGAGGCTGTCGACCCAAAGGGAGAAGAATTAAGAGGAGCCATCTTGGCCATAATATCAAGGATGGGTGAATGCCAAAGGCAGAGGCGCGCTTAACAAAGCCATATTGGTTAGGATGATGAGGATATAAGGGAGACAATGACCTACAGCCTCGGATGGCTTCATTTTGTCGGCAAGCCAAACGCCAACCCAACAGCCATCTCATGGATAGTATGAAAGCTCGTTGGCAGGCTTTGATCGAGCACAAGCATTCCGGTGTTCTGGAAGGCCATTGTCCAACCAAGATGGCCGAGGCTCTTGATGCTTTTTCCAGTGAGGTTGATCACCGCCAGGGATATGGCTCAACATTGCCAAAATCATGAAGAATTCTCGAAAAGAATCTGGGGTTGATGATAGAGGAAAGAAAACTGACGAGCAGGTGGAGAGTTGTCGAGGCTTCCCTTGTCCAACATTGGACAATCTGGAACAGTACACTGCAAGGGGTGCAACAGGTCCACTTCCGGGGCGATCCTAGCATGGCCTTCTTGGCTGCTTCCTGGCTTGGGCGTGTCTCATGTTGATGGCTCCCGCCGTATAGTACTCCAACGATGGTTTGGACTCAGGAACAGGGAGAGATGCGCCAAAATCGAGATTCTGGTCTCCCTAAAAGATGAGAGGCCGTCCCAAAGAGGAATTGGGGCACGCCGAAACCCATCCCAGGAGTTGCCTCGACAGACCATGCTGATGTGTATCCATTATTAGCCTATTCTGTGTCTGGAGTCAGCGGACAAAGAGGGAGGCGTCGTTCGATCCGTGAAAGAGACCCTAGCATCAAAACAACAACAATGCCACGACATGTCGTCGGTTTGGCCGCATCTTGCTATGTACTGACTTGACGCCGCCGTGGATGTCGAGGTCGTGAACCGTATTAAATGCGTGACTTGTGCAGATGTGGAGATGACGATGAGATCCCGTCCGTCCTAGCAAACTCGCAAGCTTACCAGGGGGTTCATTGTGCTGAGAGGATCGGACTTGGACAATGTCTGCCTTGTCCTCGGTAATGACTGTCAAACGCCATGCCAGGCGGTACCGAAGTATGTGGTGTATATCACATATGTACGTCTTTGATGATGTTGTCAGAACCAGACGTCAGACTCTCAGGGCAATAATTCCAATGCCCACCGGCGTGCCAAGACGTCGGTTTGATAATGTTAAAAGGGGGTCGGTTACGGATCCGAAAAATGTCGACGCTACGTCTCAGAGATGCACAACTTCAGTCGGCGACAGCCTGACTGGAACCCTGGACATCAGACGCCCTTGAGTCAAGATTCGTACGATATAAGGGCTGCCGGCTTGAACAGGTAACCCTCGGTTTTCACCATACCTTTAGGTAACTAGGTTATACCTCAGGGATTTCGTAGCTTAGATTCGAGATTGGCGTTGGTAATGGTTGCGTAAGCCGTAAGGAGGTCCTTCTCATCAGGTCCCAAATTTAGCAATTTGTGCCTGTTGTTGGCACCTTGGTCCCGTCGTCTCTTTGTTGAAGTTGTCAGTTTGGATGAAATGGAGGTCGTCGAGGAAAAGAGGTGCTGAATGGATCTTTGATTCGCCATGCACTAACTGACAACCACGAGGCAAGCCGAACGCTAGAGCATGCGTCTGCATTCAGAGAGCTCCGCTTGTTGTTGGAACGACAAGCTGGATGGATCAATGCTTGACCCTTCTGGCGTCATATGCAAACTCCCTTGTGCTGTCCAACCCCATCATCTTCACTGATGCGTGCGTCATGCAGACAACGGCGTGCTTTGCTGCTGCCTTGTAGAGGGAGGTGCGCGAGATGAATGAGGGGCATTGGAGCAATCAACTCGATATGGTGTTGTGGTACAGCATCGGGGAGGATGGACGTCCGTCAAAATATTTTCATGTTGTTGTTGGTATCAGACTGAAATTTCGAGACTACGACAGCAGACTCTTCAAGTTGTCCGTCTCGGCGGTCAATGAGGCGGAATGGTTCGTGGAATCCCATGGCTTTGCAAAAGAACGGTGAAGAATCCCAAGTCTGGATGAAGAAGCAGCTCCGGCTGCCACCTGTTGAAGAGGGGTCCACTGCTGACCACTTCGGTTGCTCCCGTCGATCCAGCTTGGAAATGCCGCTGGGAGTCGGATGCTTAGTTCGAGAGGTTGTCTGCTAACAATCACCGTGTTGAGTCCATACAAACATATGTTAAAGAGATACCTAAGTCTCACCTGCCGAGCCCCTCCGCGACTCCCTAGAATACTAAGGTACCTACCTAGGTATCAAGAGGTCATCGCCCAACTTCTGCGGGGCACCTCGCTGAAGTGACGAGGAGGGGCCTGGCTGGTGAGGGGGTTCCTCTCAAGTGGAAGAGCTCCCATCAACGACGGCGGGGAATCCACAACCACCAGGCACCGTCACCCGGCCCCGTTTACCAGCTGGCCTTCGCTGGCTCGCCGGTTTTAGCGCACTAAGATCCCAGGACCAGTGAGTCGTTCCCCTCCACTGTCATGTCACCGCTTCCCCTTTTCGCAGGCGGGCATCCAATCCACACCTAGAGGTATCCAGTCGCCGCTCCGCTATCTTCCGCCGCCGCCTAGCCCCCCCAAGACCACCGACCCCCCCTCCCCCCTTTGCCAACCGAACCGCGTTTGTTTGGGTTTCCCTTTTTTTAACCTTGCCCGAAAGCCAGCTTCTTCCTCGTCGTCGTTGTCCGTCGAAACACTCCTCCCTCAAATCAACCACCAAATCCCTCCAACCATATCAACACCACACACATCCCGACAAAATGTCCTGGCAAGGTCAGTGCCTGTTTCCGCTTGCCCCCTCTTCCCGTCCTTGGGAGCTGTTTCACACCCAACCCCACCTCAACGGCAGCTGGGAGAATAGCAAGCTAACCTTCTAAATGTCGTGAACAGCCTATGTTGACTCGAGGTACGATATATCATTGGAAACCACCCAACCCCCTTAGAACAACGAATCGCGCCGCCATCGACTGCCATGCGCTTGATTGCTTGCGCCTCGGCGATGGCTGTTCGGCCCTGAGAATACGGAGAACTACCTACGTATACATGGAAACGGGAACATGATGAGCTAAGACATAACCTCCTACATATAGCCTTGTTGGCACCGGCCACATCGATAAGGCCGCCATCATCAGCGCCGCTGGTGACAGCACCTGGGCTGCGACTCCCGGCTTCACGGTACGCCTTACCAAATCCCAACTCCCGCGATTTCCTGTCCGCGCCCTTTCCCGGTCATATCTCTGTCTCTCTCTCGCGCGCGCAACCGGGCGGACATATACAATCTCCGAGGAATATTGAATGCTACCGTAGTAGGCTGTTTGCGCCAGGGAAGCAGAAAGCGGCAGGGAGACAGACACAGAGACAGCTAGGATGGGAAGCCCTGCGATATATTGGGCGTCAAGGTTCCTGGAAAAGCTAACATGGCATGTCAACGTATTGTAGCTGAGCGCCGATGAGATGAAGTTCATCTCCGCCGTCCTCGCCGAGAACGGCAAGGGCCCTAACGTTGACAAGGTTTTCGCCGAGGGTCTCCACGTTGCCGGTCAGCGCTACGTTGCCTTCAACATCGAGGGTCGTCACGTCTACGGTCGTCAGGTGCGTCTTCACCCCGCGTCCCCCAAGTCTCGCATGTTCATGCTTACTGATGGTTTTCTCCTCAAAACAGGGCAAGACTGGTGTCATCATCGTCAAGACGACACAGGCCATCCTCGTCGCCCACTACGGCGAGAACGCTGTCGCCGGCAACTCGACACAGACCGTCGAGGCGCTCGCCGATTACCTCATCAAGGCTGGATACTAAGTTTTGTCGGGGTTGATAGTGGGAGGAAGAGATGATTGGATGTCTTGAGAATCAAGAAGTGAATGTGTGAAAGGGAAGGGGATGACGGCAGACGGAGGACGGGAAGATGGAAAGAAACCGAAAGATGGACTTTCCAGTGAAGGAGTATGGGGGCTGGTGTAGTGGATGGATGATATCCTTTAAATAGGCATAGGCCCTTGGGAATGTTTTTTTTTGAACTGACACACACATTGGCGGGTTTTGCTTTCTTTTCCAAAGCTGAAGCTTCCACTTGTTAGAAACGCTCCTCGTCCGCTGTTGCGTTGTTCATGTTTTATGATATCATGATTTTATAAACCATTTAAAAACCCCCAACCGTCTATATGGTAGTATCTGATTACCTCCCCATCATCATATATGAAAAGAAAGCCTATTACTTCTCTCTTCGTATTACAACTTGGGTATTCCAAAGTTCGTTCCAACGCCCCTTTGAACGTGTATGTGCATAACTGGCGTGTCCATTATATCCTTCATGCGCCGTTAAGCATCCTTCACTTTTTGTTTTCCAACCGTCGTCTCTTCGTTCATGTAGCCCGTTCGTCTCGTTTCCTTCTTTTCTTTCCCCGCTTCTTCAACCGTGAGCGCTGAACCGGTCTGCGCTCACCGATCTCAACCTGTTCAATTAAACGGCGACCCGTTTTGTCACAACCGCCACGAGAGCCTCCATGGACTCCAAAGAGGGATACCAAGTCCCCTGACCATATCTTCATCCGGCTCGCCATTTTCGGTGAGTCTCCCACAGTGTCCTCAGCCTTCAACCCTCAACCCCCAGCATCTTAAACAGGCAAATCCGCATTCTGCCTCGCCACCACACCACTCCTATCCACCGCGACACCGATATAAGGTCCAACAACAGGAATGTTGCGCGCAAAACCCGCTATCGTTCCCAGGAAATCACCAAAGAGGATCATAATCCCATAAAGCTCCACGCAGAACCCGATCAAAGGCCAGCGCATCAAAATCAGCGTAAGTCCAGCGAAAAAAGCAGCCGTGCCTTTGGCCTTTTGCTTGCGCGCGAAGAAGGTGATGGTTTTGGCGGGGCCGATTATTATGGTTAGGCCGATTAGGAAGAGGATCTGTTGTGTGAAAAGTGGGGTTTGTTAGTATGATGGGATGGAGGACGGGCAGGGGAGGGGGGGAGGAGAAACAGGGAGAAGATAGGATGGGATGGGAGGAGGAGGGGGACAAGAGGAGGGGAGGAAACATACATTGCCCATGGCAAGCATCGCCCGGTCAAAGAAGAGGAGGACACCGCCGATGAGAAAGAAGCCACCTGGTTGGTTATCGTCTCGTCAGTTATTTGGTCCCATTGTTTCTCGTAGATTGTGTGTATGTTCGATCTGATCACGCGACAATTGCGCAGGAGCTCGCGCGCAAAGAACTTCATATCGTGGCCGGCGGCGCATCAATGCACAAGGAGACCCGGCTCTCGTACATATTCGGTCGTAGGTAGGTCTGGAAAGGAGCTATGTAGAGGTTCGGGGAGGGAGATTCGAGGAGGGGGATTCGGGGAGTAGGAATGGTAAATGCATACCGCCAGAGCAAAAGGCGACTCCAATTTCTGAGTAGAGTCAAGAAGTCAGCATTTGATACTCACAGTCCGCGCCCGTAGTTCAACATCAGGTTAAGAATCAACTTACTTTGGGAGTCGGATAACCACATTGTAGGCATCTTGATGGTGGTGACTTTGAGAGCTTGAGCTTTTGGGGCGGAAGTAAGAGAGCTAGCTAACTTGAATAGCTAACTGAACTCGAGAAAGGCGTAAGTAGAACTGAAAAAGCGCGAATATGCGCTGATGAATTAAAGTATATAAGTGTAGTAAAGAGCGTAAATACGCTGGCTCGTGAAAGTGCTGACCAGATGTTGTAAATGTAAAGGTCATCGAAAACGGTCTCGATGCGATCAAGGGGCTTGCAGCTAGCAGCGCCCGCCGCGTCCCTGGCGCGGCCGGCACTGGCCTCGGGGGCCTGCTAACGATGGTCAGGAACAGATCCACTTTTAGCCCAGCTTTCTGCAGGTGTGATTGGCTCTGGGGGTACCTAGGATTGGAGGGGCCAACGAAGAGCAAAAGCACCTTTTCTCGAAGTCGGGAAATTTTCCTTTCGTTCTCTTTCTCACGTTCTCAGTTGTCGCGCAGAGATGAAGGCGTTTCAGAACAGCAAACATGGCAGTTTTTGCTCCCAAACAGCCTCTCAATCATGGATTATATGCTTCCTAGCAAGGAGAGGTCCCAATGACCAAGACACTCAACTACATACACGATGGTGTTATTACTCCCGGCGTCTTGGTCAACCACGGTAGGTACCATCTATTATTTTCCTTCCCTTACACTTGTTGCCACGACGGCTCTAGCTTCTTGCTAGAGCAATCTGAGTTCGATTTCTCTCCGTTCGTTCTCGGTGGTCTGTCGGTTAGCCTTCGCGGCTTTTGGGCAAAGAGCAAATGATCACGATTAAGCCGGAGTGTCGATTGTATCTTGCTGTTGAAAGACAGCGAGTACGTAGTTGGGACTTGACTTTGTTGGTCGAACATTCTTTTGCGATTAGATAGATTCATTTGTGAATAGGTAGTAATAACAAACACATTAACAATGCTCCCTTGGTCTCTGTTCAAAATGAAACGCCGTGCAATTCCGTCCTTCCTGTCCCTCAACGCCTTGAAAGCAAATGCTCTCCTGAGTCCTGTCAACGCCTCCTTGTGATATCCCATCCAACATTGTAGATGTTCCTTTTGTCCCTCCAACCCAAACGTAGTGCGTGTGGGATATGTACACAATAGTAAACAGGCGCCAAATGACACGGAAAGCAGCCTGGATCCGAATATCGGCACCCTGCTCACTATTTGAGAACGGTATGAGCACCTCTGGCCTCCAAGAACTGCTCCCCCACGCCCTGCGGTAGACTCCGGATCATAGCAAACACCTCCGCATTATGATATCGCAACCGGGTCTTGGGATCAATGTACGGCGCCGACAGCCCAGTAATGTCACAGTAACGCTTCATAGGCGCAAGGCTTGGTGCGCTTTCGATGTTGGTATACGTCGCAACCGGTGCCGAGGACAGACTCGCGGCCACCAGCCCGTTCGAACCCTTTGATGGCACGTTGAGGCTCTTCTCTAGCACCAGCTTAGACAAGCTCCTAGATGCCTGTGCCAGATTGGCTGTTGTGCCATTCGCGTTTGCGCCGTTGGCCGAAGGTGCGGCTGGTGTCGAGGTTCCGCTGGTGGAAAGACCGTCGTCGCCAACTGGGGCGGGCGTTGCGGCGCCGCTGGCATCTGCCGGCGTAGCGAGAATGGAATTGGCCTCTTTTCGTTGCGCGTCGCCGAGGATGGTCTTGATGTTTTTGTTGCGGCGCTGGTTTGGCCGCCAGTGTGTGTTGCGGAATGACTTGTGGATGGAATGGATGTCGAGCTGCTCGATGAGCTTGAGATGCGCGGCCGCCGCAGCTTGGGCTTCTGGGGTTTGGTTCGACATCGTGGATGGTTTTCTAAGCTGTTTGGATATCGAAGAGGTGATTTCGTCCTATCAACAGTCAGGTTGGAAGGGAGAAATAAGAGAGAGCTCCAAGTTGAGGTGGTCGATGGTCACATTCCCGTCACCCTGTAGGCGTTGGCACCGATGAGGTATGCCTGCCGGAGGCTGCTGTAGCAGGGGTCTTGAGTTCTGCCGCGTCAGACCGGCCCACTTTTTAGACGGGCTGCTTCTTCCATCGCGTTTACGGCAGCGAATGCCCCGCCAGTTGGTCGCGTTTAGTGGACGCATGGCACATGTCAGTGCCTGTACTATGTAACATCAAGAACCCTTTTGGACACACCTCGCTTGCCTGGTCTCTTGACACCATCACCACCATCAATCTTGATACGAAGTGGAAGTAAGCCTTTCACTACACAATGGTTTGTAGAACTTCATTCCACGTTGTTTTGTCCTGGAATCTCACTTACAGGAATCTAGGAGAGCCCTCATGAGCATCAGCAGAACTTGCTGCTGTCACGCATCATCACCAACGTGGTAAGCTCTCCAGTTGCCAGCATGGTTGTGATGCACGACCCAAACAAAGTGCCACCGGAACTGTTGCTGATGCTCACGTCAAAATTCGGTAGGAGAAACTCAACGAGGCTATTGTCGTGATGAACAAGGCTTTACAGGTAAGTTTGGCCGAAATTGGGTTTGGCTTGGTGTGGCTACTAGAATAACCGTTGTTTAGGAAATCAACATTCAAAACATGAACATTGAGCTGGTTGCGCAAATGTTTAAGAACTACCAGTCTAATGTGCTATTTCACCTTGAAGGTAATCTCACCACAGTGGTTTCCCCAGAACCTTGTCTCTCAATGGTCATACTAACTCTTCGAATTTAGCTACTGACAACCTGAAAGAGCCGTCTTGATACTTTTGGCTGTAGTTGTCATGGAAGCACATCTTGAAGGATTACGGGTTGAACAGATGCCAGACAGACATTGATTGGGAACCATACCATAGAAGCGACTGAATCGTGATTAGGTGACATGGCCATATCTTTGTCTTAAAGCCTAATAAACTCCCGTAGGCACTTGCGAGTTTATTTTCCTTACCTCTACTCTTATTTGCAAGCCACAACCTTCATTCTCTGTACGATATGGTGATCAACGAAGTTTCCAGCAATGACATAAATTTGGGGTAGTTGCTCCCATATCTACCCCTTGCATGCTCGCTGTAGCTTAAAAGGTGGGACGCGCCAAGCCACGCCACTACCTTATAAGAACGTCAATGGGACACCAACCGCGACGGGACTCTGTGGCAGGCAAGCACCGGACGGATCGTTGCCAACAAACAATCTCGTCGAAGGTTGCTGCTTTCCCTTCTTTCCACTTTTCCACCAAAAGTTGTAGACACACCACAACTCTTCAGCATCGATTCTTCGCCGGTCCTCATCGCCCTCTTGCCGGCTATCATCGCCAGATCCTGTGAGGATCAGAATGCGCTTGACCCGAACAATCCCACTACTTCAGCGCTGAGCTCCCGGCAGCCCCACGATCTTCAACCAACCGGACACACTTACAGAATATCTCAATTCGAATATACCTTCTGCTTGAACTGCTATCCAAGTCATACTATTTCGCCATGGCGCCCTCCGCAGTTGATGATACCGTCAGCAGGCGGGAAGTCTGGAAGACTCTCCCTGATCCCGTGCTGTACCCAGTCAAGGAAGCCAAATTCGAAAAGTACATCGAGCCACAGTCGGACGGATACGAGCGCGCGAAGGCTCAGTCTGGAGGAAATCCAGCTATCGTCATAGATAATGGTAAGCTCATATCTAATGATTGAGGCCATTCGCCCAAGCACATTGTCCCCAGCCGAGCTTGGCCGACTTATGTTGCTAACCTCTGTCATCGCACCTTCAGGTTCCTGGGCTGTCCGAGCGGGATGGTCTTTCGAAAATGCCCCCCGACTAGCCGTTCCCCCGATCATGGCCAAGTATCGCGACAGGAAGCTAGGCAAGACCTTTTCTTTTGCTGGCCAAGACTGCTATGCCGATACATCTGCGCGAGGACACATACGGAACGCTTTCGAGGCTGGGACCGGTATTGTGAGCAATTGGGATGTCATGGAGCACGTGCTGGACTACGTCTTCTTGAAGCTTGGGATGAATGGTGTCGATGGGGCGATTGATGTGCCGGTTGTCATGACCGAGGCTGTCGCAAACTTGCCCTACTCGAGGAAATGTAGGTCAAACCCCCACTCGGTGCCGCCATTGCTGCTAACCCATATTTCCCTCTTTAGCCATGACCGAAATCATCTTCGAATGCTACGGCGCTCCCTCCCTCACCTACGGAATCGACTCTTTGTTCGCATACCGACATAACCAAGGCAAGACCGGTATTGTCGTGTCTTCATCACACAGCGCCACCCATCTCATACCGGTTTACAATCAGAAGCCATTGCTGGCCCAGGCTACGAGGCTAAACTGGGGCGGCTGGCATGCCGCGGAATATTTGCTGAAGCTCATTAAGCTAAAATACTATTACGGATTCCCCGGCAAACTCAACTCGTCACAAGCTGAGAACATGGTTCGGGATTTCTGTTACGTCTCCCAGGACTACGACAGTGAACTAGCACACTATCTGGATTGGACTGGACTCGAGGACAGGGAACGGATTGTTCAATATCCTTACACGGAGGAAGTTATCATCCAAAAGTCAGAGGAGGAGCTGGCCCGGATAGCTGAGAGAAAGAAGGAAAGCGGTCGCAGGTTACAAGAACAGGCCGCTAAGATGCGCCTGGAAAGACTGATGAAGAAGGAGCAAGAGCTCGAGTATTACAAGGACGTCCAGCGCAGAATTTCTGAGCAGACGACCAAGAAGGAGATCAAGCGCATCCTTGATGATGCCGAGGTGAAGGATGAAGCTGCTTTGGACCGGATGGTCAAAGAGCTGGAAAAATCTATCAAGCGGGCACGGACCAAGGATCTCGGAGGCGAACAGGAGGAAGAGCAAGAGGCCCCCGACTTCAGCCTGCTTGATGTGCCTGATGACCAATTGGATGAGGCGGGACTCAAGCAAAAGAGGCAACAACGTCTAATGAAGTCAAACCACGATGCTCGAGCACGTGCCAAGGCTGAGAAGGAGGCAGAGAAGGCCAGGATAGCGGAGGAAGCCAGGTTGGATGAGGAGAGGCGGACCAACGATCTAGAGGGATGGCTTGAGGAGAAGCGCCAGCTTCGTCTTGCAAAACTCGCTCAAATCAAAGAGCGCGATCGCCTCAAGGCTGATCTCGGTAACCGCAAGTCACTGGCTAACCAAATACGCATGAAGAACCTGGCAAACCTTGCCTCGGACACGCCCGCGGCCACCGGTCGCAAGCGGCGTCGCGGTGGTGACGATGACGACTTCGGTGCTGATGACGCCGACTGGGGTGTCTACCGCAGTGTAGCCATTGGCGCGAACAAGGGCGACAGTGATGACGAGGAGGAAGCCGAAGAGGACCTCGAAGCGTCGGTTCGCGCTCTGGAGCAAGACTTGCTGGAGTACGACAAGGAATTCACCTATGAGCACACCCTCGAAGCTCAGAATGACTGGACAAAGTCCCTTCTACATGCCTTCCGGTACGGGCCGAGACCGTTCGATGCGGCAGCACCAGCAGAAACGCATCGTCTCCATCTGAATGTCGAGCGCATCCGTGTACCCGAGGTCATCTTCCAACCCAGTGCTATCGCTGGTGTTGATCAGGCCGGTATTATAGAGATAGCCGGTGATATCTTGAACCAGCGACTGGTGGGTATCCCAGGACTTGATCGGGATTCGTTCCTCAAGGATATCTTCTTGACCGGTGGAAACACCATGTTCCAAGGCTTTGACGACAGGATGCGCGCTAGCCTCGTGCCATTGCTCCCGGCTGGCACGCCACTTACTGTCCGGAAGGCAAAGGACCCCATCCTCGACGCATGGAAGGGCGCTGCTGGTTGGGCGGGCAGCGAAGATTGGCAGAGGGCCAAGGTTACAAGGGAGGAGTATCAGGAGAAGGGAGCTGAGTATCTGAAGGTGAGTGATAGTAACCCTCTGCTACCATATGATCATTTCTTGCGCGTAATATTCAATATACTGACTTGACTTGTACAACAGGAGCATGACTTGGGCAATGCTTTCAGCTAGAGTCCACAAAAGCCTACCACAACCACATCCACAAAGCCACGTCGTAGGTCGAAAAAGAAATAGCTACGGTTAGTATAGCGGCTAGAAAGGTGTTTAGGGTTTAGAAGAGAACATCGAATCCATTGCCTATCAACGAGGTCTAGACCGAAGAAGCTCAGCTGGTTTCACTGTCGTGGGTTACCTAAACATGCTACTCTGTGGCAATCCTGAGTATTCGAGACTCAACTGAGCAACATAAAATGTCGCACAGTGTTCATTATTACTCCAAACCCCGTCGCTTATTGTAGTAAACTTGATAGTGATGGCTTCAAACCCCAACTTGCTCCTTTCGGCATGAATTCCGAGTTTGTGCAGAGAACAGACACTGCTCTGAAGATACTACTATCACAGAGCGCTGCACAAAGATGAGCCTCATCAATAATGTTGTTATGAAGCTCACTGACGCTACACATGTGCTCATGGTAGTCTTTGAACTACAGTCACTGAGTGTAAGCCTCATGATTATGTGCCGGAGTTTACCCTCTTTGGGGCTTCCTGATGAAAGAAGTTGGGTTGTCGGAGACGACACTGTTGACTCTTGTCACGAAGACGATACATGCGTTCGACGCATCAAGATAGAGTTGAGAAGAGATCGAGCTGAGATCAATCATCACCATAGTCAGGAAGCTTGACTCTGAAAGCTATAAAGACGAACTCCTCGCTCACGTTCATGTGCTTCTGCACTCCAGCAATTCAGCATCAACACTCAATACTCAATCAACAACCCCAACTAACATCTTACACAATCTCTCTTCAAAGACCAAACAGCATCAACCCTCAACTCTATTATCAACATGAAGACCACCATGATCGCCACTAATTCTCCTCACCACCCTCGCGGGCTTCACCTTAGCTGCTCCGGCTCCTGAGGCCCCGGCCCAAATCGCCAATCGTCAGTGGGCTCCTCGCGTCTACGCCTGCATCACCACCGGCTGGCAACATTGCAGCGTTCTCGATGCCAACAAAGGGCAATGCTGCAAGTTGTCTTTCTTCTTCACAATTCTTTTTTACATACAAAAAAAAGAAAGAAAGAAAAAAAAGTGAAAAGAAAAGAAAAAGAAGTGAAAAGAAAAGAAAATAGAAAAAAAAGAAAGTAAAAAAGAACATCCCATGAGACCAACGAATCCGAATGCGGGATGGACATCGCTTTGCTCACTTATGCTTACCTCTTACGAAAATAACAGACAGCTTGAGCAAGGGCGACGATTTCTTTGAATCCATCACTGGGTTTGGTCCTGACCAAGGACTTAGTTGCTCGCTCTACAGATGAGAATGAGAATATCCTGAGAATATCCCTAACTTACCTTACCGAGAATCTATCCTATCCTTCTGAACACCACACCGGAACGTAGCTGACACTCACTCACTCCAATACAGCAACACCGATTGCACGGGCGATCATCTCGACCTTATTACCTATCCTGGCATCAGAGACTTGCATGATAAGGGATGGAATGATAAGGCCGGGTCGTATAAGTGCACTTGAGTGCCTTGGCTTCCGCTTTGGGCCGAAACGTACGACCAGAGGTAGTTTGGGCTATCATGTCATGTTGGCTACCTACTGTTGATGGGATGGGCCTTTCTTTAGATTTGGTGGATGGGTGGATAGATTGGTTGAGCTGGGGCAACGCACCCCCTTCCGTTCGCTCCTGGTTCCTTCATTTTCTTCTTGTTTTGCTTTTCTAGTTCGTTCGCTTGTTTGGTGGCCAATTTGGTCAACACCGACCTATGTGATTGGCGATGTTGGAGGGTTAGCGCACGCTTAGATTGTTTGTGAAGTTTAAGTGGCAGGTAGCAACGTTCTTTAGCCGTAATCAACGCGTTGGTTCATCACGAAGGTTCATTCGTGGTGTCGAGACTCCTGTCCTAGGACGTAAAACACTTGTGGAAAGTAGGTGGTGATGATGGATCATATTCATTGCTGCTCTTACTGAGTAGCATAAATGGAGAACCCATCACCAGATGTCAGCTTGTTATCCATACTCACCCAAAGGATGACGGTGCAAATAGGAGAGTGATTACCAAGTTTTTGTCTATCCATTTCCTCTATAATATCAGTTTCCTCTCTTTAACAAAACCTCCGGATCTAATACCTCCTAAACTGCTTCTCCCACTGCTCAAAGCCCCTAATCATCTCAGGCGTAATCTGCCTCATCATCCCCTTAGCCGCCATCTCCAGATCCTCCATCGTGATGCCCACCGGCGTATCTTCCTCAACCGAATCCAGCTTAAGGTAGCGATCATAAGCCCTCGTGCCCGCCACCGCGCAGATCCCCTTGATCTCCGCGCCCGAAAACCCATCCGTGATAGTTGCCAACCGCTCAATCTCCTCCTCGCCAATCAACATCTGCCTCTTCTCCGCCTCCTTCCTAAAGATAGCCGCACGCGCTTCTTCGTCTGGCGGACTAACATAAATCAGCTCGTCAAATCTACCAGGGCGAAGCAAAGCCGGATCCAGCGCCTGCGGCCTGTTGGTCGCGGCAAGCACCACCACCCCCGTCAAGGCCTCGAAGCCATCCATCTCGTTGAGCAGTGTAGTCAGCACGTTCAGACCGCTAGAACTTCCCCCCGATCCCGAAGTCGAAGACCCCCCTCCATGCCCAAAACCCGCCCTTTGCCCCGCAATAGAATCAATCTCATCAAAAAAAATCATACTAGGCGCCACCTCCCTCGCCCTCTGAAACAGCCTCCGCACCGCCCTCTCCGACTCGCCCACGTACATATTCAGCAGCTCGGCGCCCTTGACCGCGAAAAAATTGAGCCCGGACTCGGTGGCCATCGCTTGCGCGGCCATGGTCTTTGAGCAACCGGGCGGGCCATACAAAAGAAATCCTTTTGGGGGGCGGGCGAAGAAGCGCGAAAGTACGTGGACGGGCTCGGTGGACATGCGGACGGCGCGTCGGAGAGAAACCTTGACGGAGGCTTGCCCGCCTATGTCGGACCAGTGGATCGGAGGGGGCTTGAGGTTTACGTCGTGCATGGCGGAGGGGCGGATGAGGCGGAGGGCTTCTTCGTAGTCGGCGGGGAGGAAGTAGGAGGTTGGGGTGGTGGAGGTGGTGGAGGAGGAGGAAGAGGAGGAGTCGGCGACGAGGGTGCTGGTTGTGGTGGCGAAGGTTGTTGTGCTGGCGTTGGGGTCGGAGAGTTGCATGGATTGAAGGAGGGTTGCTACTTCTTCTGTTGGTGCGGGTTGATCATTAAGGCTAATCAAGTCCTCGGTTGATGGTGGTGTTGTTGTTGTCTTCTTTGCCCTGTTGATCCGCGTCCTTGCTATGAACTCGGCTTCGTCCACGAGACGACGGAGGTCCTTGCCGTTGTAGGCATGCGTGCGTTCGCTGAGGCTGCGGAGAAGGGCGTCTTCTTCTTCAGGGGCTACCCGCAGGTTGAAAGAGGCGAGAATCTCCTTGCGGCCATCGACGTCGGGCAGCGGTAGGTAGATCTCGCCCGTGAGCCTACCGGGATCCTTGAGATCCTCCGGGACGTCGGTTGTGTAATCCAAGCAAGTGACGATGACAGCCACCTTGGGTATCTCGCCGGTTGCCTGGGCATCTGCCCCCAAGGTATCCAGCGCCTCGCAGAGGGCCTGTATCACAGACGTGCGATTGTTCCTCTCCTTGTCGATGAGCCTCTCGAGCTGATCGATCAAGATGATACTGGGCTGTTCAAGTCTGGCTTTCTGAAACATGTCCTGGATATCGGCAAGCTTGTCCTTGGGCTGTATGCGATAGACTATGCCCCATCCAGTGGCTGCAATGGTATTCAGGAGCATGCCCTTTCCCGTGCCATGACCGCCGTGGATGACGATACCGCGGTATCTAGGCTTGCCCTTAAAGACCCAAGGATCGGTGAACTGAGACAGAAGATCGTTAAGTTTCTCGATCTGAGTGTCCAGTCCACGGACACCTGTCACCTCCAGCTTTCCCTGGGGCACTCCGTCCACCTGGCCAGCGGGCGAAGGCGCCCCTATCCTGACTTTCGTCTTGCCGTCCAAATAGCGCGCGTTGCCGGTTGGTCGCCCATTTACCGAAGCCACCACGAACGACCTCTGCGGACCCCTAGCGTAGAGGTTCTTGAACGTCAAACCAGCGTGGACGTGCTCGATCATAGAAAGCCTTCCGGCAAGGAAGAACTCCCAGCCGGGGAGTTCGGATGGGTCGATAGGTCCGGCAGTCTCTGCATCTTTGCCAGCCTTTTCGGGAGGTAGCTGTTCGAGGACGACCTCTTCGGCTTCGGGAAGCTTCCCTTCCTGGACTGTGACCTTGACCTGTACTCCAGTCTGGTAGCCGCAGACATCTCTGAAGGCGTCATACAGCTGGATGCTGGCCTTGTCTATCCTCTCTGGCGATTTCCATAGAGTCGCCTCTCGTCGCACGGGCTGGTCGTCGGAAGAGTTCTTGTCGATTTTCTCAATGGTAATGGCCCGTCCTCCGTCTTTGGAGCCGGTCAGCTCGAGCAGAGCTTCCTCGTTGACATAGACTCGCGATGGTTGTTTCTTCGCAAGGTCCTTTTCGGTGGTGCTGTTGGCCTGCAACTTGCGCACCTTGAACTCGAGAGATTTCGTCCCCATGGTGTGTCTGTGTGCTGAGTGAGATCCGGATGAGAACACCTCACTGTCTCTTCTCACTTTGGTCTCGGTGGACCTTGATGTCCAGACTTTATTGTAGGGTTTGTCGGGTGGGGTCTTTCGGAGGGCCCGTCGACATGGGAGTGCCCGGCTTGATTCTTGACTCGGAGCGCAATCAGAGCTAAACGGCCCGGGAACCGCCTTGAAAACGGAGACTGAGCTCCGGACACGGTCAGTGTGTCTTGTCCAAGTCCGACTTCATCGCGGCTTCTTGTCTCCGAAATTGACGGCTTCCGATTTTGAAAACCGGTGGTAAGTGGGGCCGGACGCCACCTTGAAAGATACCGGTACCTCTACCTGCATTACCACACTACATAGCACTTGCTCTGTGTATCCAGTACTTGCGCAGTACCTGCATCCGGCTGATCTAAAGGTTCTCCTTCGCTTCCCCTCTATCGATGGTTTGACTATTAGTGTTAGGGTTAGGGGTGTAGGGTAGGGGTTGACTTGCCGGCGGCAGAGCCCATGTCGTCGCGCGGGACTGATTTCCCACAATTCCCAGCACGAGACAAGAACCACTTGGAGGGGAACTAGAAGCTCCCTCTTGATACTTTTCACGTCTTTTCCTTCTTCGACTTTTACCGTCCCCCTACCCCGCGCCTCCAGCTTGCCTCTATGGTTTGCGCTCGGCGTCCACGACCTTGATGCTGTCGAGAGGACTGCAGTTGTCGCAGCCCTTCAACCGGTCATGCGTGAGACTGCCAATTGCCCGATCCGCGACCACCCCCTCCATCGCCTTCTCCACGTCTCCGACCAGATGCAAAAAGAGACCGAACCAGAACCAAAACGCGCAATTTGACGGGGGGGTCGGGGATGGGAATGCGAACGAGACCGCCAACAATGGACGCGCCAACAGACAGACCTTCGATGAGAGGAGCCGCAGGGCTCCTATAACTCCGCTACAGGCCCGGTATCTAGAACAAACTGTTCGCTCCACGGCAACAAACACCAATGGGCGACACCAAGAAAATGTAATTCAGGCCCGTCCGCTTGTACGACTTGTTCCCTGCGAACCAAAAACTTTATCTCGGAAAAACGAGTTCTTCCCCGGCGCCGATACCTTTGGTGACTCGGTGGCACAGCCACATTCCAGTGAGCAAACTGTTCGCTCCTCGCCAGAAGAACCTGAGCCAGAGGACCGTCCGCTAGTACGAACTGCTTTCGTGGACCGTCCGCTAGTCCGAACTGTTTCCTTCTCACCAAAAAAGACCCGTCCGCTAGTACGATATCATGATGTGGTACACTGGGAAAGAAACACCAACGGGCGAAAAGA
This sequence comes from Neurospora terricola FGSC 1889, assembly GCA_009805285.1. Lineage (NCBI taxonomy): Eukaryota > Fungi > Ascomycota > Sordariomycetes > Sordariales > Sordariaceae > Neurospora > Neurospora terricola. Next base: position 108,718 of record RANZ01000009.1, on the reverse strand, counting down.
AGAGTCTGAGCAACAACTCCGTCCAATCGCCCGAACCGCTCGCTCCTCACTAGAAAGTGAAAACGTGTTGAAAGAAGAACCTGAGCTACAGGCCCGTCCGGCAGTACGAATTATTCGCCACCTAGCCAGAGACCCCATCGAGAAAACAGAAAAAGAACCCGGGTTACAGGCCCATCCGCCAGTACGAATTCTTCGCCGCTTAGCAAGAGACCCCAACGAGAAAAGAGAAGAGCATGAGCTACAGGTCCGTCCAGCAGCACGATCTGTTAATTGGCGAAAAGAAGACTTCCTTGGAGAAAGGACTGCAGATTCTCGGTCAGGCTCTGCGCCAGCTAAACAGCCAGCATGGGCTACTTCTCCGTTGGAAAACCCCAAGCGGAAAAGGAGGAGCGCCGAAGCCTCTAAAGCCAACAAGGATACAGAGACCGGCTCGGAAGAGGCGTTTCCTTCGCAAAGCGAGCTTCAAGCGTGGTTCAAGGAATTCACGTCCGAGCGATCCAATTCCGAAGCCACCGCCCAGTCAGCACCACTGGAGCTTCTCAAAATGCGCGTCAAGAAAACCTTTGAACATGACAAGGTGGAGAGCGAGGAGGAGATGAGGAGACTCGAGGAAACGGGGTTTTCAGGGCCTTTAAAGATGGACCCCCGTCATGGGACTGTCGGGCCGATCACTTTTCGTCAACCTAGGGAAGAGTTCGACACTCTGGTATCTTCAGTCGACATCGCGGAGAAGCCAGCAGTCGAGCAGAGCAACGAAGACGGCGGTCCGGCAATCATTGTGCTCAACTGTGTCTCCCGGTCCCTTCTAGAGTCCGACTTCCGTCACATTGCCGGTCATGGCCAGCATGTGGACGGATGGACTTACGGCCTCGTCAAAGGTACGTTCGCAAGACTTCTGTTATTTACTGCAGCATCCTGGGTTCCTTGGAGCCACCTGCGATTTCTCAATACTGACATTGAATCCTCTAACCAGTTGTCCAATCCCGATCCCGAACCACACACGAACCACAAGGCTGCTATTTCCTCTTCTTTGACAACGAGTCCAATGCTCGAGCATACATAGATGTTCTGGAACGCTTGCATAACAAATCACGTCAGGCTCTGCCAAAGGAATGGCGACAGAAGACCACGGGCACGCCAACATCGGTTCAACCTGCTGGAAAGCCAGAAGGCTCAGAAGTTGTGGAAGAAAGCGCCGACGAGCTTCCGGACGTGGATGAACAGCAGGAGGATGGCCTCGGCAAACGCCGTGAATACGCCGCCGCCACTTCCAACCCAGACGACGACGGCCTGGACGCTGCTCGCTACACGTTACTGCCTCCTACAGCGCCCCTGTATTACCAAATCTTCACCAGAGACAACATCCTCGAATTCGAGAACATACGGGAGGCAAGCAAGGGCCTGCGGCCTCAGCAGCTTCTCTCACAACCAAAATCTAAGCGTAGCGGAACAGGCTCCTTCGTAGCCCCGCCTCCCAAGGACCTCATCAACTACGCTCAAGACCCACAGATAGAGCATAGCAGAAACAGCGTCCTAGTGCACCTCGTCGGGACCAAAATGACCATCCGAGCCTTGCGCACCGCCATCGAAATCGACGCCGAGGCGCGCAACTACCCGTGGCAATTGCTCCAGGAGGAGGATGCGGCGGCGACGATAATGGGGACCAAGACCGCGACCAAGACCGCGACCACGGCCACGGAGCAGGGGAAGGGTGAAAAGGATCCAGCAATCAAGCCCATCTTATCCACGCTCTCCGCCATCAAGTTCAGCAAGTTCAACGAGCACAGGATCGAGCACGAGCTGGATGAGTTCTCGGGCGGGCAGATGGAGGAAGGGGAGATGCACGGGTTTTCACGGTTCGTGGTCTCGTTTGCGGACGTGAGTGAGGCGAGGAGGTTTGTCAGGACGTGGCATAAGAGGGAGATGCTGGATCCAAGGACGGAGAGGATGGTGCTTGTTAATGTCACTTCTCTTTGGTAGGGTGACTTTCTGGTATCTATATGGTATGCAGTTAGGCGCGTGGATATAGGTCACGTTGTTTGCATGTGGAGGGATTTGTATAGAGGTTATGGATGGGCTCTGTGTATTATTGTACTAAACTTAGATTCTAGAAGTTGGGAAGGGAGTTGCATGTGCATGTGTATTCCGTGTATATTACCTATTTCCTCGACCTTGGATAGAAAAAACAGTCATGGCGTCTAGATAGGTCAACCTCGTTCCTCTTCACTTTGGACACGGACACTCGAGAGTCTCGAGGAGGTAGGTATCACAACGAACAGTAACGAAAGGGGTCGTTTAGATCCCCTGCCCCCTCGCGCCCCTCCTAGACTCTAGATTGGGCATTGCCTTACCTTGGGTTCCAACTTGTGAGATTGTCCGGTTCACGTCGTACAAGTCTGGTGATACAGTGCCGTCTCTTCGTCGTTGTTGTCCTCATCCTCGTCGTGGTCGTCGTGTCCTGCCTCGCCTTGCCTGCCCTTTAGATTTTGTTGCCTGCCCCGAACCGCGAACAGGACCCCGTCATGCCAACAGGTGTTTCTCGTCGTTGTTGTCCTCATCCTCGCCGTCGTCATGTCCGGCCTTGCGTTGCGTGCCCCTTCAGATTTTTGCTGCCTGCCCCGAACGGGACCATACCGCCGTCAAGCAGAGTTGTGGACTTGTGGCCGGGGTCGGCCAACGGACTGTTACGTACCTTGGTCTCAGAGTCACCTCATCCTCTTTTCTCTCTTCAGTTTTCTCTGGCCGGTCTTACCGTCTCTCACGACTCACACAGCTGGTGTGCGTTGTTGTATACTTTCATGTGGTGTTCATGTTCCCATCCATGTCTACTGTCCAGCGCCAAACGGTCGTGTGGCAGGCAAATTCCATCTTGATCTCATCTTGGGGCAGGCAATTTGAAAAATGTCCTAGTGTCTCTCGCGGGGATAAACAGTGGAAATGCCGTGCGTTGCGGAGCTGGGGGAGGTCTTCAAGGGTTACATTTTGATGGAACTCTGTCCCGTCGCGGTGCTGGACGTCAAAGAGCTCCATAGAAGAGCTGAAAAGATGGTGCTAAAACATGCCCAGACTTTAGACTGACGAAGTACATTCCCTGATCGCTCTCGAGTTTGGCGTTGTGATAGGAAGAGAAGCAACCGGAGAAGACGCCGAAATGTACATGGAATGGAGTTTACACTTTATCCATACGGTAGTGTAGAACGGAAGGTGGTTCAGACTGAAGAGGCCTGAGGTGTGGAGGTGTGTGGAGTGGAGGTTACCTCTGAGTCTACCTCTTCTAAGGTGAGGCCCAACAGTTATTCTCTGTTCGATGATTATTACATCTTTTCTGTTTCCGTGAACCGTCACGGAAGTCAAAATCGCAGGCTGGAGGCAGGTGGAATTCGGTGCGTAACGTCCACTTGACAGCGAGCCCGGTACCGAAGCATTCCGACGACACGTAGAAAGAGAATCTCTAGTGTTGCATACTACTAGCTATCTTCAGAATCACCTCCACCGTACGGTCTACCTTGTAGTAATAGGTACGCATTTGGCAACCTCTCTTCGTTCTTCCACCGGGCGAACATCATCAGAAACAATCAACAATAACAACTACCGCCGGGGGGTTAACGAGCCATACATAGCTAGAAGAGGCTAGCCGCCCATGCGGGCCTTCACTTTCGGGCTGATCAGCCGTCTGGGAATGAACTCGTATTGTTAACAGACCAAGGTATGTACACAGAAGAGAATCTGTTAGTGCAGAGGTAGTGAGGAGGTACCTTGGTAGGGATGGTGGAAAGTTCCACCCACACTAACAACATGGAACCGAAGATGGGGTGGGTGTTAGTGCCCGCCTGCCCGCTCCGCTGCCCGCCCCGCCGCCCGCCCCGCCCGTCATTGCATTTGCACCTGGCTTGACTTGCACTTCGACTTTTCCTTTCTTCTGGGCCATCATCTTCTGCCGGTATCTCATCGTCTGCTGTCGTCGGAAGGGGCAGGACATTTGAGCGGAACCGATTGAACTGCCACTGTCATTCCATTCCTTGCATTTGCCGCTGCATATCATTCCCATCTCCAGTTTCTAGTTTACCAACAACACTCGAAAAACAACCCTTGCCTTGAGGTTATCCTCTCGCACAAACGCTGGATCCTCAGAGATACAATACAACTCCTTGGGCAACACAGCAAACACCACCTTGGGTGCTTTGGGTTTCGACAGGTTTGACCTTGAGTAACGGTCAAGTCTAGACAGAGAGAGGAATTGACAAAGGGCCTCGACGCGCCCCCCCTCCACCTCCGAACCGAACCGTCGGCCGTTGTCGCCCTGGGAGACTGAGACCGTCGTCAAGCTCCTACCCGCCAGCCAACCCCCATTGCCCACTCACGAGATAGCCAGCCAGAGAGCCAGCCCATACCAGGCCCATACCAGGCTCTTCCCTGGACCGGAGCAGTCACCACCTAGTCACCACCTCCTCACCAGAGCTCACCACCAGTCAAGACTCGCTCTGTGTCTGCACCAAACCGACGACATTCCCGTGCAGTGGAACATTACCTCCAAAAAGTCAGAGCGCGGCTGCTGCATTGTGCCGGTCCTGGTAACCGTTGTATACAACACAACCCATACAAGCACGGATAAGGACCACTAGCACAACAAGACGACGTGACGGCGCCATCTGTGTCCTACTCTCCTCTCTGTCACTCTGTCACAATACGGATCCCTTCCCGGCCAACTTACAACAACAGACAACAGACCAGACGCGTTGAGGTCCTGTCCTGCTTGTCGACTCATATCCTTTTACTTACTAAAGGTAGTACTGGTCAGTGACCGGTATTCTGCTCTCTGTCCTCCCGTTCAGTCGTGGTGACTGGTACACACATCATCATCCCAAAGGAGCTGGGCCACCTGCCAAATCACATTTCAACCGCCCGAACCCTTATACCGCCGTTAGCTTGACGTTACTCAAAATCAGAAAAACATTTGCCGTCCTCCAGCCAGCTGTGCGCCGTCGCTCTCGCCCTACTCTGTCTCTCCCTCTCTCTCGTCTCGCTCTCTCTTCCTCGCCCACCTCCTAGGTCCCAGGTTCCCCGGTCCAGCTCGCCAAAGTCCAGAGCGTCCCAATATCTGCCATCGGGCATCCCTGGGCTTTCTGTTCTCTGCAACTCCGCTGCTTTTGGTTCACCCTTGGATCTTTCTTGTCCTTCACGCGGTACACCGCACCAGCAACAGAGGACAAGCACCCTGCCTACTATCTTGCTACTATCTTAGTACAGACTTTCTGTGCCCCTCCCCTACCTGGCTCCTTGGGCATCTCTCTGAAACTAGCTTCCCACCCCCCACAGAGCCAAGTGTTGGAGCTGCCTATCATACTCGACTCCCCCGTTTACGCATGGCGATATCGTTGTAGTCATCTTACTTACAGAAGCTCAAGCAAGGCCAGCTCGTTGGAGCGGCCGGCATTAAGCACCCGCCTACAACATGGATCTCGAGCAGACGTTTATGACTATTCACAGTGGGTTGGACTCAATTGACATCCCCCGTCACCCTGTCTCGATGCTCGGATCGGAGAATGCGGCGGTCATACTCCCGATGACGAGCATTTCGGGATTCTGTACAATGGTTGACTGACTCCCAATCCTTTGTGCAGACCTGACAGCAGAGGCGAATATTCTTTTCGCGTCCGACTCCATCCTCGACATTCTTGGCTATCATCCAGACGAGGTCAAGGGGAAATCTTGCTTTGACCACTTTCATCCAGATGACGTGGCACTAGCCCGCCGTGTCCATCAGGACGGCGTGCTGCTCGACAAGGCAGCTGTTCTGCATTATACCAGAATCGCCTCGAGAGATGGCAAGTGGATTAACTGCGAATGTTGTTTTACCGTCGTCCACGATGTGCTGGTGGCGAGCACGAGTATTTACCGAGGTGGCCTGAAAAGCGAGAGTATGTGTTTCCCCAATACCCAGTATTGACTCTAGTTTTAACCCTTGCGTGTAGGGAGAAAGCTAGATGCACCGCATATTGAGCGGATCTTCTCATCAGCACCTCGAGACCCCAGGTATCATATGCTCGAGCACATGTCGCCCAAGTTCACCATGCCTCCAGCGGGCCGCGAACCTCGTGCAGCGCTCATCCTCAACCGTTTCACTCGGAACCTCAGCATCATGTTCGCAACTAACGCAGTCGAGTCTATCCTTGGCATAAGCCCAGAGGAGATCAAGGATAAGCCTTTCTATGAGTGTATTCAGGAGAACTGCTTGCAGGAAGCTATTCAGGTTTTAGAGAGTGCAAAGGCCAACGAGTCGATTGCATATCTTCGCTTTTGGTTTCGGGATCCACGCATAGGCACAGATGGTCAGGACGAGGACGAAGATGAGGACGAGGACGAGGATGAAGATGATTCGGATGATGAGGAAAACGACGAGGACGATGATGAGGTGGAATATTTGGGAAGCAGGGCTAAAGGTTCAAAAGGCAAGGTTGTCAGACAGGACGATGACCAGATGGACATTGACGACAAGCCGTCAGGAGGGGAAGGAAGGGGCGAAGCGGAGGAAAGAGACCGTCGACCCTCCAGTTTTGAGCTGGAGGCAGTTGTGTCTTGTACTTCGGACGGGCTTGTCGTGGTGCTCCGAAGAGCACGGCCACAGGTCCCCGAGCACGTACCTCAACCAGTACCAGTTTTCACTTACGAGAACGGCCTCTTCGCTGCGCCATGGGGTCTCCGTCCAATTGAGCCTTCTGTGCCGCCAGAACTCATACACATATTCAGACCCCCCCTATTACCCCAGCACATGCCGCTTAAAGAAAATGTGAGGGCAGCCGGTGGCCCACCGATGGACCAGCTGATGCGGTCCATTCGCGATGTCGCAGTCTTTGCTTGGGCCCTGGTGGGCATCAACGGCAACATTGCTAATTACGCACACGGTTTCCCGCCGAGAGATGAGACGCAGCCGCCGGCGGATGGTCGGTATCAAGGGCGTGGGGACGGTCGAGCATTGAATCACCACCTCGAAAACTGCAGGGAATATTACAACCCCAGCAACGGACGGTGTCTCGCGGCGGCGGCAAGGGCATCGCCCCCCCTGGAATATCCCCCCGGACAAGAAGCGCTGCCGAGTGGAAGTGGAAGCGGGTGTACGTGTCGCGGTGCTGGTTCTGGTGCTGGTCCTGCATCAACCCAACGTCAACACACCCCGGGAGTATATCCCTATGCACCACCGCTAGCACAACAACAACAACAAGGATTCGAGTCACGACCAGAATATCGATCCCAAGCAGGGGCAGTCTTTTGCCGTGGCGCTCTACAGCAGCCAAGCGAGGAACCTGGTTCGCCTGTACCATCATCGTCATCTTCTTCCATCATGCAGCAGCAGCAGCATTACCACCGTACTCCCCCCCTTCAACATCATCATTCCCCGTCTCCGATGTTGTCCCCTCGTCAAGCAGCTACCCCTGAATCCGAATATGCTCCCGCTCCGGCTCCCGCTCCCCCAAGGCACGACCTACCACCAGAGCCCTGGACCGCTGAGGCGGCTGCGAGAGCAACTTCGAGAGCTTCGTCGGCAGCAGCGGCGACGGCTAGCACGACGACGCAGGCGGCGCCGGATGGGAATGAGATGAGAAGGAATTCGAGGTTTTTGTGGCAGTAACCTTCGTGGGGCACGTACTGCATGCAGCATGGAGCAGGAGGAGTCTGTCCACTGGCCGTGTTGATGTCCCTTTTCATCATTCGTTCCCCTCTTGTCATTTCACAGTCTAAGACTCATGTGTTCTCATTCACTCATCCCTGCGTTGGCACACGCTTGGGTTCTTCTTTCTCCGTATGGTTATGGGACGGTTACGGTTACTGTCCGGTGGTGAGGTGCTTATGATTGTGGATTTCCCTTTTTGTCTTCTCGATGTAAGGACGCAAAAAGAAAAGATAAAAGCAAATTCTGAAGAAGCCACACGAACAATTCTTCGCTGTACTATGTTGTTCATTATTCAAAAGCTAGTTGGTGTTTACCGTATAAATGCTACCCATCTTATCTACGAATACCGGAAGTTGTGCTCACGGAATGGGAATGGGGCGCAATGGGCAGCGCTGTACGGGCGGGCCGTTAGGCGGTTAAATCTTGTTCTTTTGTTTCTCTCTTCTTTTTCCATTCTTCTCTTTTATTCTCTTTACCCCAGACTGGTATTTCTCACGAAAAAGGACGAAAGGAAAAATTGTTGATGATATTTGGTTGGTTGGTTAGTCGGTTGGGCCTGGCTGGCTGATCTATGGAAATCCGAGATGAAAAAGGGGGTCGGTTACCTGCCATAGCATCGATATAAAAAATGGTTCCCACATAAAGAACTCCTACACAGTACTGAGAGAGAAACAAAGAGAAAGCGGGCGGTATTTGGCTCTAACGCATCGTATGTGTTGGCATTCGTGTGGACGATTTTTGGGTGAATGAAGAAAGAAGGCACCCAGAAGAAGAAAAGAGAATCTGTCCGTCTCATCTCACGCAAGTGGAATGATCAAGCATTGCGCTGATGGTCGTTCCTTCCGTTCTGTGTCACTCCCAGCTAGGGGCGTGGATGCTCTTTCTGTATTATTAGGACTCTTGTGGTTCGTGGTTCAAATGGAAGGTACTACGGAGGCAGGTGATGTCATGGCGGGAACAAAGAAACAACCGAGTTCTACGCTTGACTGTTTGCTGTATATATCTAGGCCTACGCTAGGTTTTTACCTACCAGGATAGTATGAAGAGCACGTACGTACATACGAGTTAAGATGTACTTTGCTGTAGGTAGGAAGCCTCATGAATCCTCCCGTCTGTCTCCCCCAGTTCCACCGTCCGCCAACACCGTCCGCCAAAAGCCATTGTCGTCCCAACCAACCAGACCGGGATTCAATATAAAGATGTTGAGTAGTAAATATACCAGGCTATATTTATCTGTTTGTTTGTGTGAATCAAATAGGTACGGTAGCAACCCATATCTGTGTAGAATATATTTCGCCTATTTTCCCTCCGCCTTTTCCTTGCGCTTTCTCCCTTCCATTCCATTCCCCTTTCGCTTTGCCTTGCTTGACCCAACCCAAAGCAACCTCTAGTCTTTCATTGCGTCTGGATCTTCTTCTTCTTCTACTACTGACTTTGAAGTCTGCTCATTCCCTCCTTCTCCTTCTCCTATCCTTACATTTTCCTTACCCAGTGCAGTAGTAGCACCCGTTGTTATTGAGGTTTCTTTCGCTTTATCATCCGCGCTAGTCCTCGTCTCGGGATCTGCCTCCGGCAACGAGGGTTTCCCACCACCAAGCATGCTCTTTACTTTGGAAGAGATGTTGAAAGCAATCTTCTTTGGCGTGCTTAGACTCGTAGTGATGGCGGTGGCAGCAGCTGGAGAAGAAGCAGGGTCAGGAGATGTGCGATCTGTTGTTGAAGTGCCGTTTTCCTCGGTAGCGGCACCCTCAGCAGCAGGACCATCATCCCCAGAGATACCCATCTTTTTGCGGATATCTGCGCCAGCGCTAGCGGCACTGGCGTTGCTCCCTCGGCGCTTGGAGTGCAGTAGTTTGTCGAAAGCATCGTCGTCCTCGTCTTCTTCACGGCGCCGCTTCTCAGATATCCTCTCTGGTGGAGCGGCTACAACGGCGGCGGCAGCGGCGGCGGCCGGCCCACCTTTTGTTGGTGTTACTGGTGGTTCGCCGTTCTCCTTTGAGCTGCTGTCTTCATCGTCCTTCTTCTCTTGGCCAGCTGCCTCATCACCCACCACGCCGTCTTCCTCGTCCGAGCCGTATTCGACCAAGGGCTTCAGCAGAGGAAGAGTAGTGGCGGTGCCGTTGGTACGATGAGGGCCATTCTGGGGCCCTTCATCCTCTTCATCTGATACGCTGTTCCAGTATTCCTCTTGAGCCTGGTCGACAGTGAGCTGTTCCTCCATCAAGCCGGCGGTCGGCCTCGTCGGCCTCCTCTCGCTCTCGGCAGCGGTTGGCCCCTCGTCTTCGTCTTCATCCATGAAGTACTCGGGGTTGGTCGTGTAGCCTTCCGTCTGGTCGTACCGACTGACCATTTCGCGGAAGGTATCCATGTGCGACAGCGCCATGATCTTTTCCCGGTAGTTTTCCACGAGGTGCTTGATCAGGTCCTTCACATTCTCCTTATTAATGAGGACGAAAAGATCGAGGCAAGCCGAACAAAGCAGGTTGTCGCGGGTGATTGCTCGTAATAGCACATCGAGAATAGGGCCGAGAATTTGCTTCTCGGCAATGTGCTTCATGTAGAATTCGTCGTTCATCAATACCAGTTGCTTGATAAATCGTATGGCCACTAAAAACAGTAAACATGCAGGTTAGCCTCCTGTGCTCGACAACTTAACCGCTGTCCGAAAGTTGTTGTGCCTACCGAGCTGCAGATGCTTTTGCTTGCATGAAAGCAACTGAACGAAGCGCTGTGCCAGGCTGTGGGTGATGAGGAAGTACTTGGCCCTGTGTTGATGTTGTCGGATGAAGGAGCAGAGTATATCGTTCAGATAGCCGAAGATGTATTCCTGCATGGGTTGGAACTTTAGCTCTGTCTGCCCTTCGAGATCGAGCAGCGGCTTAAAAAGCCTGGCGGCTGAGGTCTCATAGAAGTGCTGTATCAGAAGTTCTTGCTGCGGGTCGGTGCTCTGAAGCTGTCTCAGTCGCTGCTGGTTGGGAGGATACTCTCTTGCGTCTGGTGGCATGATCGGCGTCACATCAAGCAGAATTCGAAGGGCATCCTGCATTTGCGACTTGACGCCGAGATCAACCTCAACTAGGAGAAGGTCAATAATTACATCGGTGAGAGGTTTCTGACGTTCTTGCAGCTGTCGGTAAATGGTATGCCGGACCATCTGGGGATCGTGATCAATCATGGCGACGAGGATGTCAGTAGCATGTACTCTTACAGTGACGTCGTGGTCACACAAGCCGAAATTAATGACACGAATAAGACCATGACCAAGGAAGTTGGTATACAGGTTTTGTCTTGCTGGCGGTTGAAGGTTCTTGGCGATGGCACAGCAATCGTGGAGGAAAGTAACGGCCTGCTTTTTGCGCAGATGTTGCGCAGAAGGGTCGGCGAATATCGAGAAGAGGTCGTTTAGAAACCCGCCGTTAGTCTGGATATGGTTGATGATGTCAACCTGGTTGAAGAAGATGAGCGAGTTGAGGACAGAGAAGGTCGGGTCATCTAGAATTCGGGCCAGAACCACATCCTTGAGATACAGCAAGCGGAAGGTCTGTTGAATCTTGCGCCGAATTGTATCATCCTCAATCTTGACCACCTCCTTGAAACGGGTCTGATTGCTCAACCACTGCCGGTGATTCGCCTTGTGCTTCGGGAAGTCGGGATCGTATTCGAGGGCACCCACCACACCGAGGACACATTCGTCAGAAACAGCCTTTTCAATGATTGCAGTGTCGTTCAGGAGGAGCATCGTCTTGGTCATGTTGCAAATACGGAATAGGTCGTCGAGGCTCTCAAGATCTTCCGCCATCTCGACTAGGTTGCCCAATGATGGTAAGATGTCGTGCTCCATGATGGACTTGACCAGCATCTCGCGCCCATTAGCCGTATTGGACATCTGGCGCATAACATTCTCGAGGTCGGGTAGGTTCGCCAGATCAGCCGGGGGCAGCGTGAAAGTCGAGGTTGACATATCCATAGTAAGATCCTCGGAGAGACTGTCGTCGGCGCCGCCCAGGACATTGTGAAAGGTTTGTTGAACGCCATCGATAAATTTCCTGATACAGTGGTTAACAGGCGCATACGTTATCAAACCGCGGAGATGAGACCAACCATATCATGGCGCAACCCTCGGCTTCCTGGAAGCTCAAGGCCATATCCACATTGTTCTCGGTCCATACAATCAGGGTATCTGCAAGGACAGTTAGCGATGTGATGGTGGGGTCGACGGTATTGTTTTGAGAGAACGCGCCTTGTTGTTTCTGGAAGCCATCATCTTTGACGATCTTGGTCTCGAGTAGAAGCCGGTCGGGGTGGTCTTCGGATTCGACGATAACGCGGGGTTCCTTAGGCTGGTTCTCCTGGACGGGGACGAACTGGGCGATGCAGAAGCCGGTGCCGCGATCGAACCAGTCATTGTTACGGAGTTCGTAGACCTTGACGCGCTTCTTGTCCGTCGTGTGATGAGGCACCGGGTGTGCCATCATCAAGGGTTCGGCGTCCCCCTCTGGGACGCTCTGATCGTGGTCGAGCAGGTCGTCGGATAGATCGAGATGATGGTGCTCGAGAGGTAATTCGGCCCCGGCGTGACTGATAACCGCAAGTGCCGCCACTTTTTATCGGAGCGATGCGCGCCGGAGTCTGCGCGCGATGGGTGAGGGCTGAGGGTCGCACGGGAGCAATCGCGCTAGATAAGGCCGAGGTCTGATGGGACGGGGTGACAGTGTGGAGAAGTCGAAGTTCTGGACTTTCGGGCGCAAGCGGCGTCGAGGGGTGTGACGTCGCAGGAAAATTGGGATAAAATAGACCAATATTAATTTAGAAAATGGATCGTCCCGTCATTGGGTTCTGCTCTAACGCCAGGCTGATACGGGTACGTAGAGGTAGGACTTTCTGATAACCCGACAGGCAGTAAGTGGTCGAGCCTTGGGGCGAGGTCGGCTGAAGAAAAGGTCGAGATACCCTGTATCTGTATCCGCCGGAGACCAAGGGTAATACTGTAGAGGGATGTAGCAGGAGTAGCAAAGTCGATTGTAGCGAGCAATGGCGCGATGGCTAGGAGACGAGAGCAAAAAAAACTAGAGATGGCGACTTGGCGATGGATTCTTGTCGGCCGACCTGGGAAGCGTGAACGGACGATAACGAGGAGAAGCGCGCCTGTCAAGTCGAGGCTGAATTGAAGGCCAGGCTACAGTCAGATCGAAGAAAGTGGCTTGGGCGTTGTCGCAAGATTGGGAAAGTGATATGATGAAATCGGGGTCAATCGCGCTGGGAATCCCGTTCCTGCTGCAGGCCCAAGGTTGCGATGGCCGATGGGCTTCCAGGTTCAGGATGTCTCGTGAACCCTCTTACGGGAAGAACAGGGCACGGAGCAACGGGGCAATGGGGCGACGGGGTCCTGTTGACGCTTGACGAAAACCAGTGGGTGACCCGCGGGGAGAGACGGGGGCCGAACGAGAGAGAGCCGCGAACAGATTCGCTGGTCGAAGTGGAAACCGTGAAGCAATGTGTGTGCAAAGTGGAAGCGCCGCCTGTCGAGTGCTGCGAAACTCTGCGAGACTTCGTGCCCGACAGTGCCAGCGCCGGGCCAGTGTGACATGCAGTGCAGTGTACTGTGATGTGATTGCTTGGCTCGAGCTTTGGCTGCCGAGTCTTGGCGTGGATCTCTGCACTCAAGAGGCCAGATTAAGGTTAGCGCCTCGGAACCCCTACGGTAGCTGCCAGGTGCCAACTAGGGCCAGATGGAAGGAAAGGAAGGTGTGGTGAAATTGGATGGAAGGTTTCACGATGGAGGTTTTTCGTCCGGATTGTCTCTCGATGCACGTTGCGGGTGGAATTGATGAAACCAATGCTGACGTCAATGCACCGCAGAGATGAAAAGGTTCAAAAAGTCACAAAGGAAACCCGCGCTTCAGTCTTCTACGCGCCGCGGAACGTCTTATTAAGCATACTTTAACAGTGCACGCACCATGACGCGCACCTCGGCTGCTCTTCCGAAAGCTTCGCGATGTTGGGGATTTGTTGGGGTTCAAACTTCACACCTTCCCAAAAGTCCCAATCCAGGCCATGTCACTTCCCTTCAACTTTACAGGAGATCCACCCCTCCGCCCTACCTATCTCTGGGGCTGTCAAAAACACCCTGGACGTCTCCAGCTGCCAGAAACATGGGCACATTTCAAGCTCCACTTCTCCCCATTCCGGCTGTGGCCTTCCCGTCTTCCGAGGCATGCAGCACTGGATATCTGCCCGCTCCTACGCCACCCCGCCGTGCCGTTCTTTCGGGGTCTTATCGGGATCTTATCGGGACATCATCCGTCATGGTTCCAGACCCACTTGTGAATAGCTTCACAAGCCGGACTCCGGCCTCTGGGTCTTAAACTCCACTGGACTGCCAGCGCCAGGCAGCCTTGTCTTAGCATTTGCAAGTCGACATGCCTTGGATCCTCAAACTGTCCCTTCCTTTGTCCCCGGTTTTCATATCACCCGTCGTCAATGTCACGCTCGAGGTTGACGCTTCAGCGGTGCGCGAGTGGTGCGGGTTCGGCATTCCCAACCACTACCTCCTTCGATCAATGGCGCCTGATCATCAGAAACTCCCAAGGCTTCACAATATCGAACGCTGGGTAAAGACAGGGTCCTTGGTTTCCGAGGTTCAGCTTGCTTGCCTTCTCTTCTACCTATCATCCGGTGTCTCGTGCTGGTTGTTATCAGCACAAGGCGGTCTCTTCGCGATCTTGTTCGTTCCGCACGACATCAGGGGGGGATACGGGTGATGGTACGTGATCCAATGTCACCTACTCGGAAAGTAACGGTACACTTCGTGCCTCTTTGCTCGAGAGGTTATGACCTGGACACATGATACACCAAGGGATGATGCTACAAGCGAAACCTCTTCGTGCGTTTCGTTCCGCGTCAACTCTGTGGCTCGGGATTGCCGCAGGTAACGCTATCAACACTTGGAAACCTTGGACAAGAAACATAGCGAACCATCTGTAACAAGAGTTGTCATCAACACTTCAACCCCCACGCCGGCTTTCCGCTCCTCCAAGTCAGGATCACATGGTGATAGAAATCACATCTTCGACGATCACAAGCGGATACAGCATCCGTCGGATGAGGGCAGCGGCTGGGCCGCTGATCTTCTTGAGACAGGCCTTGCCATGGCTTTATACGGTTTTGGTGTTTGTCTTTCTTTTCTTCTTTTTCTTTTCTCACGTCGTGTCTTTGCTAATGATGATACGAACCAGGTTCAGGAGGCCGTATCCGCGCCATGGAAAACACTTGAGACAGCGCGGGAACACATCGTATCGTGGCGAGCGCGACCATCGTGACGGGCCTTGGTCTTGGTCACGCCGTATCCAATTTTCAAGCCCCGACGCCTAACTTCCTCGATGTCACCAGCTGCGCCAAAGCCTATTGGCTTTGCGATCATGAAGATGATACTCCTGCCACGGTGACCCTGGCTTGTGAAAAGGCATTATCAGGATCATCGATATATCATCCGAGATCACAGCATCGGCACAGCACCGGCAAGCTGCCTCTCCTGGGCTCGAGATTCGCGAGTGACCGCCAGCTCCAGGTGACAGCAAGATATGCGCCGCAAGGTGATCCGAGAAACAGGCTGCAGGAGGCTGAACATGTGTGCGTATGCCGGTACTGCGGTTACGCCAGGAACCCGTCGGGCTCGTGTACGCCCTGGACGGACAAATGCGTTTCGGCCAATCGCTTCTTGTCCGGATAGGGAGCCACGACCAACCAACCTTATCTTGCATCTGCCTGTTCGAGGCTGTAAGCAGCAAGGAACAATGTCGGATTGGGCATTGATGATATCGCCGAGATATGTTCCTTGCTGACTCGAAGTCCAATTCACACACACATATGTACATTTGGACAATCAAGCCAACAATCGGTGTGCGGTGTGGTGAGGGCGTTGGCCTTGGCCTGCCAAAGCTGACCGGATGCAGGATCTGGGAAGATAACTATCATTCGGGCTTGAGTTATCTCTTTTGCCGAGGAAGCGTATTGCTGTGGCGGACAATTGGAAGAGCATCTAATGTCTGATGAAAGTTCGGAGCATGTCCCTGCTTGGTGACCAAGGAGACCTGTATCAAACGATAAGATCCCCAATACTGGCGGCTTTCGGGCACTGTGAGAAGTGATCCAAACAGGCAAGATGTTATTTACCTTGGGTACGGTAAGTCTACTATACCTAGGGGAACTTGTGCTCTTGAGCTAGCGGGAGCTTCATGGTATTAACCTTGTTGGAGAGTATGATTCATACACCGCCCAAGACTCCCACTCTCTCTACACTGGTGATGACTAGTCAGGGAGGTGGTCGGTAACATCCGAGAGACAGGTATCGCGGGTTCTATTTTAATCCATGTCATCGTATTGAGGTTGGGCTGCTAGGGGCGGCCGGCGGACAACGACGTCAGCTATAAGCCGCTCCGATATGATACCTACCTATATCGGTATTGGGACTCGTATGATATACCTATCAAGACCGATAAAACGTGCAACAAAGGGAGGAAGTAAAGGTCAAGTTCGGCTGAAATCGATCACCCGTCAAATACGCATTGCATGCGAGCTTCTGCTTGGGAACAGCCTTCTTGCACCTATCATCCCATCATGACGGTTCGACGGCACCATCACTGCAGTACCAGCAGAGGAGCTAGCCGAAAAGTAAACCCACGTTCTTGGGGAAATACACTTCTCTGAACAGAATGACGAGGTTTACACCAACATCGATCTGGTCCTACGCAAGCCACGGTCATGCATGTTCGCTTCCCAAAGAGCGATTATGTTGAAAGGGCGGCTGCCACTATTGACTTGTGCTGCCAGATTAGGAATGGGGCGCGCACAACAAGCCAACCAAAGCCAACCACAGAGCGTGAGGCAGGCAGGGAAAAGATGCTTTTCTGCAGTCATTCACTCGCGCTGACCGATAAAGCAGCATTTACCACATCGATAGTCGCACTCCAGCGTCCTGTTAATGGCTTGTGTGTGCTGCGTTGTTGGCAGACCGGTGGTTTGTTATCGATGCTGAATACCTCGATCTGGATTTCCAACACCGTCGTCGCATCGGGGCCGCATCGCATGCGCGAGGTGGGTGGTGCTGAAGACTTGGTGATAGGTTTGATACATGAGCTGCTACGGTAGTACGACTAGTTGGGGGTTCCCTTTGAGGAGGCTGATGACACGCACTGATAGGGACCTTCGGTGAGGGAGGAAATTACACGCATCATGGCCAATGATGAAGGAAGCAATACTTGGACGCCGTGGCGGATCGGTCATATGGCGAATGCTGCTTTCCTTCAGCGCGCCGCCTATCAAGTGCGGCTGGAGGGGGAAAAGAAGAAGAACACGACGAGGCTCTCGTAAGCTCTCACAGGTACGCTCAGGCACACTCGCACACACTCCAGGCACAAGGCACAAACACCGGAGCAATGAGCTTATGTTCTTCATGCCCTGCCAAGAGGGGACACTTGTGTCTCGGGAATGCTTCARAGGGGAACCAATGACTCCTCGGGGCTCCTCCCGTMYTTTTGTGCCTRTGTCGTTCAAGAAATTCCTGAGGGTGTGGTCTGAGTTGTCCACKGTCTGTGTGGTAAAAAGGGACCCTGTCGGTTCCTTGTCACACGATTCCAAACATGCCTAACCTCTCCGCAGTTGAGAAKCAACATCCTTCTCGCTTCTCTGCGGCTGACATGGCGTCAGGGTTCGTATGGATTTTACCACGCTGAATGGCACCGTGGAACCCCAAAACCCATGGCCTATAACTCGGAGATGGTTATGACCAAGGTTACTTCCTTGCTTAGATGTGCAGTACGTGCATCTGGTCCATCATCGTTCTCACAAGTCGTTCATGTTGCGCCGCCGTCCTAAGCGGTGATTGTACACATACAGCAAAGTCACGAGGCTGTAGGTACCGGTACGGCATGCATTACTTGACCAACCGTTGAATACGAGAAGGGATGGGGGACAACAAGAGAGTTCCCTCGTTACCCCCGCCGCCGCACTTTGTCGGCGTCCACTCAATTATGCGGCGCTCTGCTTCTTTGCTTTTTCTAGCTCTGCGTTGGACTCGCAGAGTGTACATACCGCAACACTCTCGCAGCTTACCTTTCTCTCGACGGTGCTGTACGTGAGTCAGGGGAGGGGGGTTGTTGATAAGCACCAGCTCATCACCAACCTCGTGTGACGGGATAATAACAAGGAAAAGAAGGAATGGGCTCTGTCGATTGCAATTTGAGGTTATCTGCTTCCTTGACTGCAAAGGATGTTTACGAGTTTGTGAAAAAGTTTGATGATGCTTCAGGAAACGAACACCCCCTTCTTCGGAGCGGAAGAAAATTGCTGACACAAACTGTTGTTGCTGACGAGTTCCAGAAACCCAAAATCTTACCTGACGCTAAGATGCCTACCAAGTGCCAACTAACACACATATAAAACCCCGACTGTTCTACACTACTGCGTGGAACAGAAGACAAATAAGCCCTTGTGTTAATGCAAAGGTCTTTCTCGGTGTTATGGTGGACTGAGGGGTGGATAAGGTATCGAGGTTTTGGTAGGCCTCTCTCACCAAAAGCTAGACAAGCCAAGCCCTAAAGCCATCCCTAGGGCCCCGAAGAGTCTCAGACTCTCGGCAAGGTTACCTTCTGAATGGATCCAGCGAGCTGGAAATAGTGTCAGGCAAAGGGGGGGGGGACACGGTACGTACACACTGAGCGTGGACAGGGTTCAAGAAGGACCGCCGGCGGCCGGGCATCGTAGTGTGTGTACTGTGTACAGGTACCTCTACCCTATCACCTTGTTGCTGAGGTTACTTCAACTCTTGCGTACAGCTTCACCTCACCAACCATCTTTGTCCGCTTCTTTGGTCCGATAGCAACCAACCCCGCCAGGCGTGCAGCGAGGGAGATGCGGGTTCTCTTCCACTGATTCGATTCCCAGGGACTCGTTCAATGCGTTGGCGTACCCATCTTTCAAGGTGGATGGTAAGCCGGCCCCGCCCAGAGACAAGTCCAAGCAGGCATTCTCGGCAGGGCGAGCCCAGCAAAAAAAAAAAGAAAAAAGTTGTTGATGGCGCACTTTTTAGCGTCCACACAGTCTCAATTACCCTTCCGGGAGCGGGAGATGGGACTCAAGTGGTGGGTGGTGACCCCCCCATTGTTGCTCCTTGCTGCAGCTTCTCGCTTCGTGCTTCTCCTTCTGCTTCTTTCGTTCGTTCCATTCCCAATGCCCAGCCATCGTAGTCGTACCATGTACTATGTAGGTACTCATCGGTCATGGTGCTTCCCATGGGGGAAACCAGCCAAATGTCTGGCTGCTCGGATGTGGAATATGCCCTTGTAACTGCAGCGGTGCTATCTGTTTCCGGGTTCGTGACCGGTCAGACCCAGAGGGGAGAACTCCATGGTGGATGAGGCCATTGACCTTTGAAAATGTCAGCTAATGTACTTTGCCTTGATGTAAGTTTACCCCAGGCTTCTCCTAGTTCCCGGGGTCACTTCACTTTTCTTTCCTCCACTTCTTTGTACAGCCGAACCAGCAGGCGGGATATATAACCTGCCACCCAACCCGCCTTTTTCTATCCCTGTTTAATCAATAATTCTCTCCCGGTCCCGTCTCTATATATCTATCCACCGGCCCTCGACATTACATTTACTTATTTTCGGCCCATTCATCTGACCAACTAGATAAGCGAGGACACTTACCCATCTGTTACGCTACCAATCCCACCTACATCTTGGGGGATCTGTACGGCAACACTTCATATACATCGTCTCAGGTGCCGCTTGGACACCTGACGGCCCACCATGTCGGTCTTCTCTCTGATCAAACGAAGCCGGCAAGCAGCAAAGGAACAAAACGCAAAGAAGGCCGAAAAGGACAAGGCAGAGGCCAAGGTTCCATACAAGCACGTACCCAAGCATGCCGCCGTCGATGCTCTCATGGGTGGGCCAACAGGCTGGAAGGAGGCCGATCGACTCAGGATCATGGAGGAGAACCGAAGGAGGAGTGCCATGACAGCAAACGGCATGGGCATGCCGAGCGGGCTTTCAACTCCAGTCCACGCCGGCGTCTTTACCCGCGCCAACAGCAGTCTCACACACGTCTCATACAGCAACCCCAGCGGCTACGCCACACCCGTCCCTCACATTCCCCGAGCATACAGCTACCACGGCCCGACCCCGGGGTGGAGCCATCATGGCGGTGAGATCAGCTATCTCTCGATCGACATGGCTGGAGCTGCCAGCAGTGGAACATCGATAAAGGGGAAAGAGAAGGAAGTTCGGCGTCCCAGGCTCGACTCTGGCCGAACAAGCAGATCTTCAAGCAGGCTTTCAGCAGCCGGTGGACGATTTCCCTTCGAGGGAGGGTACGGCTCTGCCCCCCGAACGAGGGACGGCTCAAGTTCCCCCGTCCAAAGCTCCAGCAACTCCAGCAGCTCGGAAGACGATTTGGAGATCAAGCCTGTGAAGCAATATACCAGCGCGGTGACAACCTCGAGTCCGCTCGCGTGGGTATCGAGTCGGCCGGCAAGCGACACCGACTCTGTTCACCATCTTCATCCCGGCCATGCCCGAAATATGTCAAACTCATCATACAAACAAGCCGGACGATCCTCGTCGCCCAGACAATCACCCTCCAGGAGTAGTCCGACCAGAGCAGGAGGAGGTTCAAGCAGCAGCAGCGCTTCGCTGAGTGCCGCCGGCATCCCGCCCGTCCCAGCAATCCCTCCCATGCAATTCAGTGGCAACCTCACCTCACTCAGCGGATCGTCGTCCTCCAGCTCCAACAACTCTGGGAGTAACAACAACTCCTCCTCGCACAGGAGTTCGCACCCCATCCCACCGCCAGTGGTAGTAGAAGAAGACGCATCCGATCTCTCGGAGGACAGCTTCCAATCCTCCACCGGCACCGGCACGGCTACTCCTCCCATCGGCACCGCCGTCTCAATGGCTCCCACAGCACGCACCACCACCGCTGTGCGAACAACGACGACGACAAATCCCAAGAGCTCACCAAAAACCAAACCCACCCAGTTCGGCGCCGAGCTAGAACCGATCCAGTCCAACGTTGTATCAAACAACAGCACCGACAACACCCACAACATCTCCGGCTCGCCATACAAAAAGTATTCCAACCAAAAGGAACGGTCATTCGTCGCTACTACCGCTCTACCAACCTCGTTCGACGAAGCGAGCTTGGCGGTTCCGCAACAATTGGTGACGCTTCCTCAGCAACAGGCAAAGTTGGGGAAACGGCCGAAGAATATTTCTAAGGAGGAGGAGAAGGGAAATAAGGTGCCGAAGAAGAGTCGATGGAGCTTTATGAGTAGTAGGAGGACGGCTGTTGCGGTATGACAGCATACCTAACTGAATGTCGTCACTTCGTTTCTCTCTTTACGTCAGCGCCATGACACTCGTGGCTTAAACACAAGCGACGCGCTCGTTTGCATTTGTTTCCTTTTTGCCTAGTGTGTATCAGGAAGAAAACGGGCGCCAGGAGTTTGTTATTTTGGAATTAGGATTTACAGCGGTTTCTCTATTCTCTGTTTTATGAGGTCACGGTGGAGGCATTTTGAAAACGGTTTTGGTTTCAACACTCTTTTACCGTCGCATTTCTTTGGTGGATGATGGAATGATGGATGATGGATGATGGATAGGTAATCCTGGAACTTGGAACATGGCATGATGGACATCAATAACTGCTTTTTCTTTCTTGTTGAGAGCGAGAATATCATCAGCATATGCGAACACCTGCTAGAAACTGAACCTTCACGACTTTGGAGAAGATCAAATACCACCACTACTCTGCGATACTTGCTATCTAAAGATCACTTTCTGATCCTCAATGTTCTGAACTGATGATTCATTCTTCCGAATTCACATGTGAATAATGAATATTGGTGGTGGCTTTGGCGCGCCTGAACGAAACATTGAGGCCTAGATTACAGCCACCACAGCCGAAGACCCATTGTCGCTCGACACCTCCATTTATCCATTCCTCGGCCGACCCGACTGAACGGTTACACGTCAGGCGCAAAGAGCTTCTTCGTAACCCTAGATGGAAATATTTTTCCACATTCCTCTGGTGTAAATTCAACGATGGTTTCGTACAGTCGCTGTTAATTTTCTCGATGCCCAGCAGTAGCAACAACAATGGCAATATCATTTCGTGATCGTCTGTTATAGGTTTCATTTGTACCAAAGCTTGATAGGTGCCTCGTGGGCTCCTAGCCTAGCAAAGCCTACCTTAACTAGCGCGCCCCCCTTGCGCTGATCATATCGTATCGGATTTATTCCCAAACCGACGGCAAAACGGGTACGGGGTGCGGGTGCGGGAGACGCCCGCTCCATAACCGCCTGGCAACGACTGAGTGGAACAACGAACCTCAAGTGCCCTCCGAGTCCACCTAATCCCAGGAGTTCGGCTGCCTGGTGGTGGGTATGTTCTTTCCTGACTGGATCGCCCAGGAAACTGGACGATAGATCAGTCGGTAAGGAAGGAGCGAGGGTTCAGGGAGAGGGCAGATAGATGTACTACCTCTGTTAGTGAGACACATGCTTACGACTAAGTATGTAAAAATTCAACGCTCTACTACCCCTTCTAACAGACATTTCGCCAGCGTACCTGTCATGAAAAGGGTTCCTGCCGAATGGGTGTTCTTGGTGACCGGGGACTGAGGAGACCTTATGCTTTTTCTCTCAGAAACCGTTGTGGAGCGATCAACGGTGGAGCAACCGTTCTTCCCCTGCAACGGTTGTAGCGTTCAAAACAGCATGTACGGTTCGTTCGGCTCGTTTTTGTCTCGTCTTGAGAGCCGGCTTGGATGGATGCTCGGATGGAATGATAGGTGGTGGTGATTTCCCAACATCTGTACATGTAATTGGAGTGCAGTGTGTAGTGGTGTGATTTCTTTTTGTCAGCTTTCAATGACAACGAACCGCCAAGTTCGAAAGTATCATACCGCAAAAGAAAGCGGCATGAATCAGTCCGATTGCATTTCTCTTTCTATGATCCTGCACTGGGCACCACCGGGGATGCTGTTTGATGTTCAGTTAGGGAAGTAGAGTATGTACCTATACAAGTCGGCTTTCCAAGAAAGAATCTCCCCGTCTTTAGTTCCCGTCGTCACTCTGAAACTCTCCCTTTTCGTCCGTGTGTTTTGTTTCTCGCTAGCTGAACAAATCATCGACCAAACCGAATACGTACTGTATGTAGGGCCAGCCTGCCCGTCCTGGCCAGCTTTACCTACCTCTATTGTAGTCAGCTTTCTCATGTTTCACTTGGAGTCAATGCAGAATTCGCATTGATCCGGACCCTTGGGAACTTGCGGTGGTGGTCTCCAGCTTCCGATACTAGCTGCCTGGGCGCGATTATGCCCAATGCTACCCCTTCGTTCCGAATTACCCAGAAAGGAAAAAGGCGTGATCTGACAAGCTTTAGTGTTTTTTATGCGGCGGCCGACGCCAGAGGTTCTCGTGGTCTGGACTCTGGCGTGCTTTGGCTACTTTGAGCTTGGTGGCCGTTGCTACAGCTCAGCTGAAACGAACCCCAGGACGGCCCTAGTTGGCCTATTTGGGCTTGGGGGAATGGCGATGAGGGGGACCCGACTTGACCGCATTGGTAATTGTGAGGGGTTCTCGTTTTTGGACCTGTTAACATAGTCTTTTGGGGGGTTGTCTGGACTCTGGATCCAATGTGTCGTGGACGAAACGTGGGATCATATGGAGTGTTCGGTGTGCATATTGCTGTCTACTATGCAGTCCAAAGTTGATGCCGAATGATGGCTTAATGGCTGCTCCATGCCACATCACTGATCATGGGGAGCTGAATGACAGCASTGCTGTCACCGGTGTGAATCCTGTTGCATTTGCAGTTCTTGGGACGCGAGGCTCATAGGCAGAGGATCCAACGACGGAAGACGGGGAGATCAAAACCGAAAAGCGTGGTTGAATGGTTCGACAGCGGGACAGCCAGAAGATGGCCGGTCAGTCTCTTTGACGAGGTTGCATTCAGGGTCCAAGACCATGTGTTGCTTGGGATGCCTGGCCCGGTTTCGCCGTAACATCGATAGAATCTGTGCCTATCCGCAAAGGGAAGCGTGGAAGACGCCCGGGTTAGACCACGGCACCGATGGACGAAGTACAACAGGAGCACATTGCTCGTGGGCCAATTTATTGGCGATAACAGCTCGCTTCCTCGTGCAAGCCGGGCTGTGATGAATGTTCTCAGTGCGTCGTTTGTATTCTGGAGGTACGAAGCGAAGGACCCAATGCGAAGCTGTTGCAGAGATGAAATAGCTGATAGAAAACGCGGTGAATAAAAATTGCCTCCTGCTGGTTTCCTACGGGGATTCATCATATCGTATACACCGGGACGGTGAGATAAGGCAGGTCAGTTTAGGCCTCACCCGATCCCTGAATCGACGGAACGGCGTTGTGCGTTCTTTTAAGAGACCTCGCAGGTAGATGCTGACATTGGAATGCAATGACGTTGACGACTCCTGGCGATCGTTTCATGTAGAGGACAAGTTAGACCGATCCCGCTGCCCTAATGCTTCCATGGATGGAATGTGCAAGGTACTGTGTAGACAACGACCACGGTCACCACGGTGTCTCGTAGAAGTTTGGAAGACGGAATGGAAGGTCAACAGATCGACAGGGGCATTGCGGGAGGGGAGCAATAACAGAGAACATGATTGGCCAGCCTTGTCAGCCACTGACCCTCTTCCCCAACTGGAGACAGATGATCTCCACCCAAGCGGGTCATAACGCAACGCACCGACACGGTGGCATCTTTGGGCTTATCGTTATCGCGCAGCGACGGGAGCTTCCCCTAGCTCCAACATCCGGAACCTTGACGGATGCCATCATCATCATCATCGCCAACCGGCGCAATCGCTGCTTTGTTTACCTTTCCCACTTCCTCTTCGATAGCAATTGAAATCGCACTGCTTTACTCCTACTAGTACACCCGATGCTTTTTCGAGCCTTTGTTTTTTTTGCGGTCTAGCTGCCACCTTCCTCTCCTTTCGTTTGTCCTGTCCTGCGCAATTCCCCTAGTCCCGTGGCTACATAGGGGGTGCCCTGTTTCGCGCGTGAGAGATGGCGCCCTCTTCCACCATCTCCAACATTGTCGGCGCGCCATTGCAGCTGGTCTGGTTTCTCTATGACGTCGCCGCCGAAACCCCGACTCCTACTCTGTTTCTAATCTTCGTGTCACTCGTTGGGCTTGCTTTCGGACTTGTATGAGCCCTCCCCTCTTTCTTGGTTGCCCCCTTTCACGCCGCTTATGCTATGCAAGACCTTGACTAACGACTCGCATCTTCTTCCGCCATACATAGATATACATCGTCCTGCACATAGTTGCGCCCAAGCCTCGCCTACCGTACCCGTCCGAAAAGACCTACATCACCACCAATCCCGATGGCACCATCAGCAAGCCCCGACCGCTGCCCTGCTGGTACGACCGCTGGCACGCCGAGAGCCGTCTGAAGGAACAATCCGCTTCATCAGCCTCCTATCCCACTATCCCCGCCGGCTTCCCCGTCCCCGACTTCGGCACCGTCGAGCCCGCCGAGGTCGAGATTAGCGTCGTCATCCCCGCCTACAACGAAGCCGACCGACTCATCCCCACCCTCGAAGAAATGGTCGCCTACCTCGACGAGAACTTTGGCCGTCCCGTCACTTCTTCCACCTCCGGCACCAGCTCCCGTCCCACCTCCAAGGGCACCGGCACGCCCAAGCCGCACCGCAACGTCTTCAAAGACGCCTCCGCCCACAAGCGCCAGCGCCCGCCTTCAGGCTACGAGATCCTCCTCATCAACGACGGCAGCACCGACCGCACCGTCGACGTCGCCCTCGACTTCTCCCGCCAGCACAACCTACACGACATCCTCCGCATCGTTACGCTCGAGAAGAACCGGGGCAAGGGCGGCGGCGTCACGCACGGCCTCCGCCACGTGCGTGRCGAGTACGCCGTGTTCGCCGACGCGGACGGGGCCTCGCGCTTCGGGGACTTGGGAAAGCTGATCGAGGGGTGCGAGGACGTAGTCGACGGATCCAACCGGGGGGTAGCCATCGGAAGCCGGGCGCACCTAGTCGGCAGCGAAGCGGTCGTGAAACGCTCGGCCGTGCGCAACTTCCTGATGCGCTCGTTCCACTTTGTGCTTATGATCCTCACGCCGCCGGCGACGAGCCGGATCAGGGACACTCAGTGCGGGTTTAAGTTGTTTTCCAGGGCGGCGCTGCCGCATATTGTGCCGTATATGCATACCGAGGGGTGGATTTTCGATATCGAGATGCTGATGCTGGCTGAGTCGGCGCCGGCGACGCCCGTGCTGGCGAGCGATGGGAGTGTCATTGGCACGAGCTATGGGATCAAAGTTGCTGAGGTGCCGATTGGGTGGCATGAGGTGGACGGGAGCAAGATGAATCTGGTCAAGGATAGTGTCAAGATGGCGATTGGGTTGGCGGTGTTGAGGGCTAGTTGGATGCTGGGAGTGTATAGGAGACGGCTGGCTTGATTTGGCAGTTTGAGAGAGTTGCTTTGGCCACTTGAGCGGTGTTCTTTTTTCGCTTTTCCCTTGAATTTTATATAGATATCTTGCAGTTCTTTGGTTGTCAGATACCTTGGTCGCTTAATTATTCACACCAATGCGTTGCGTTTCATGAGCCAGTGACCGTTCCTTTTGGATGTTCCTGTCTTCCTCTGTTCTTGTTCCTCCTATTCTTCAGTGTTACCGAGTTACCTCTAAGACTCCCCAACTCTTGGATGGACAAGACCCGATCAATCGTCGTGGTGGATCTCATATATTCAACAATTAGATTTCACCCTTTGACGGAGAGAATGCGAGGATGCGTGGAATACATAGAATGGAGGGACAGGGAATCAGCTTCGTTCAAGTGCACGCAAGACTTCGTCATTCGATCACGCCTGTCTACACACTTTGTCAGTGTATTCTCGTCATATTAGCTAACTGTTGATGATATTGTATAATGAAGTTCTCCGGAACGCTGCGAATATTACTTGGAAGTAACTGCGTGCTCGCTTGAGGTTAACTGCTTGGTTTCCCCTCAGCGGTTTCAGCCATTCAACCGCCAAGTATCTACCTCTACCTAAGGCTTAGAGAGACTTACCAAGGCGTACCAAGGCAAGAGTTCACCAGCGATTGGGAAAATCTGTACAGCTGCGCCTCCTTTTCCCTTTCATCTCGAGCCTCCCTCCGGATACAGTAAAGTGAGCATAAGGCTGGGGCAAAAGAATAAGGCCAGCTACTGTAGAGGGCGGAGTTGTATTTCAATGGAGCTTCACAACGGTTTCAAAGCCCCCTGTGGACCGTGAGACGATGGTTACCTACAGGTAGGTAGGCTTCGACTACTACTACTGGGCAGACCGAGTGCCCTTTCCTAATTGGGCGAATTACGAGAGGGACTTGGGCGGTTTTGCAATGGAATTTTGCTTGACCGCCGGCATGAAGCGTCCCACTCCCGCTAGACCGTTGCGCTTTCATGCGACGGATCTAGAATTCCATCATCCATTGTTCCATTGGATAGTTGGCTGGACTTTACTGCGGAATATGATGCCTTTCTCAGTTTTGTGACTCCCTCAGCCGTCCCGCTTCTTGAAGTTTGTCTTTTGAATTCGAAACGATGTTGGATGTGATTGGTCCGCTATGTTGCATATCGCAGTTGACAGTTGCAGATCTAACATTTCAGCGGCTTCGAGTCTTCGACGTCCGATCTTTTTACGACTTCTAAGTTTTGGGCCCAGCTTTCGTCGTCGCCGATGTTAAGTCGAGATTTGACGATTCTTTCCACTCTCTAACCGAGAAGGAAACAATATGACGATAGTATCGCAAAATTCAGCGGGCGGCCTCCCCGACTCCTGCCCAAGCACTCCAAGTTTGAACTCTCGCTTCGGCAGACATCTTCCGGAGTTGGAACGCTACCTGTCTCCACTACTCAACCCACAAACTACCAAAATCACCATCTTTGGCTTCGTTTACCTTTTCTTCGTCTCAGATCGCATGCTAATTCCCCCTTTCTAGGCGCGGCAGTGTTAGGGAGCAGCTGAACGCCTGCAGCTGCACCAGAAAACTGCAGGAGCAGGTTTAAATTGTGGGGTTGGTGGGTCAAGGGAGGAAACCGGATCAGGGGTTTTTTTTTTCAGCCTCCGGCGGACCAACAGAGGTTCTTCGACTTACGATGCATGAAGATCACGCCGGAGCTCCATAACGACGTTGACGGCTACGCTTGTTCAAACACCACACTGCGGCCTGCACCGCCCATGGATATCGAACCCCCTCGATCCATCCCTGAGCCTCTCAGAGAACCCCTATATGAACGCAAGTGAGCGCGCCAAGTAGAAGTATCTTTTCCAGTCATGAGAACTAGGATTAACGGTCTTAGCACCGAATACACACCAACCTTGGGCTGTTCAAGAGTTAGGAATTGTACCCTACCATATAACTAGGGTGGGTGCCTGGGGATGGTGATCCCTTAGTCAGATTGACACTTCCCGCTACCTACTGCAGTTAGCCCCGGTTCAACTTCGATAAATGTTTGTCCGACTATTCGGGTTTTGTGATCTCAAAGGATCCCCTTTCTTTCTCTTTTGTTATCTCGAGGCATCGGGAACCTCAGCCATAGCCGACTCCTCGATTTTATTTTCGCCGGGACAATGTACGCCCCCGAAACGACATGGACACGCGCATTCCTAACCGTCGCTGTCGTCCAAGCCCTGGTCGCATCGTCACTTGAAGCGTGAGTGARATTTACCTCTACCCATCCSATGATATTTGATCCGAAACTCTTCCATWCCTTCCTCACATCCCAGACCCCGGCTAACATRTTCCAGMTACGTCCTAATAGCCGTCGAGCGCTGCTTCGAGCCCTCCGTAATCCAAGTACCCAGCGGCCACACAGTCCCCATGTTCTTCGCCCTCTTCATCTTCGGCTTTGTCTACCAGCTCGTCCTGGTGTACGACGCGCTGCGCTCGAGCAGCATGATTCAGATCGTCGGCCTGTGTCTGTACAACCTCTGTCTGCTCGTCTACGCGATCTTCCAGCCCAAGGAGATCAAGGAGGCGCTTGAGTCGCTCGCGGGCAGCAGAACGTGGGATGACAAGCCGCTGATAACGCCGGGGACGGATGCTTGGGGGAATAGTAAGCCGGCGTTAGTAGCGCTGGCGCTGGTGGTGGCGATGGCAACGGGTGTGTTCTGTTTTGTGGCGTGGAAGCTAAGGTCGGAGTTTGCTTGGCTGGTTTATAAGGCTATTAATGCGGATCTGTCTATGAAAAAGCGGGTTTTGATCTTACAGGTATGGCTCCCTTCCATGTTAGCTAGGTTCTGTTCGCTTCTAATACATAACGATGGCCCGCAACTAGTCTTATGTGGCCTTTCTCAAGTTCGATCTGTTCTTCTTGCTGGGCTTTTTGGCCCAGAACATGGTCAATGCTTCTGCCAACATGGGCGACCCCGAATTTGGATTGTCCATCGGCGCAATTCTCCTCGTTCTCTTAGTGATTTGGCTTGCAGTTGTCTGTGCCCTGAGGGAGAACAAGGTCGGCACGCTTGTTATCATCGTAAGTCACTGGATCCATGCCAATTACAAAATCGACGTGTTTATATTCTTCCCTATCTAACTCGAGCTTTCTCCAGCTTGCCCATTTCGCGGCCGCTGGTTTTCTCTGCTACAAGCTTACGACCATCGACCAAGCGTTCTACATGTTTAGAGCCTTCGCCGCTATCACACTGATCATGACGCTTTGCACCACCGGAATGGCGGTGCTCTGTCTAGTCAATTTTGGTAAAGGAGTGAAGACGTTTACTGAGTCTCAGCAGAGACAATCCTCGCACAATCTGCAAGAGACGGACTACGCATCGCTATCATACTTGTACGGTTATGTACCACGTAGGTCACCGCTTGATGCTTAGACAAGTAGAGCAACTCTATCTATTGCCGTGTTCTACTTAACAGAATAGAATGAGAACTTCCATTTAACATTGCGCAGATGATGGAGATCTTGCAAAGTGCACTTAATGATCAAAACACAAACTCACCGGATTTAACTACCGAAATTCCAAAACACAGCTAGAAAAAAAGACAAAAAAAGACCTACATACAGCACCTGGGATTCGCTGGTCGTCACCGACCCAACAACTACGTAGGCGATCGGTAAGATTGTTTGTCGGAGGTGGAAGGATATGAACCGAATCTTTTGATTACGTGGTAGGGTTAAAAAATGGGATAACGACCTCCTGTATTAATACGCTTGATTCCCGTCAAGAACGGAGGCATTATAGTGAGTGTAGAGCCCTCCTTTCTTCATTTCTTTCTTTCCTTTCTTTCAATTCGTTTTCCCACACTCTCTATCCGTTTTGGGGGAAAAAAACCACATTTCAAGCATCGCCATTGCAATCCATCTTATTTCACTTATAAATTTCACTCTTGCTCCATACTATCTTCTTGGTATTGATACAGGAAACCTCTGGTTTCCTCCAGAGCCTTCCTCTTCTTATCATCATCATTACTTAAAATACAACAGATACAACAGGCTCTACGTCCCATGGCGCCCAGTATCCAGTATTCGTCCTTTTCCCCCATCAGGTATATTACGACATTGTGGTGTTCTTGAGTCTCTCCTACACTTTCCTTCCGAATAATCCCGCTTCAATGACTGCTCTTGTGCTCTTAAACACGTTCGCTATAAACAGCCTCTATGGCGTCCGGATTGCTTCCGCTCTTTTTGGCAGAGCCATCTGAATAGTCCATGTCGGCTAGAATGTCACCATGCTCCCGATAAGCACGTTCCATGGCCGAGTGGAATGGGCTGTCGGTCGAGAAGAGGACGTCGATCGATTCCAATGATCGGTTCGCCGTCTCCGGGTAAACTGGTGAGTGAGTGAGTTAGCGCGCGACTCTAAATATCAAGCGATACGGGCGATGGCAGGAGGATTTGACATACAAAGGTACACAATGGGAATCCAAAGAAGGTTAAGTCCCGCAAAGAGGAAGTAGGTCCTGTTCTCGAGATGCTTGAACATGATGGGGTTGACCAGCACCGTCCAACCAACACCGATAGCCCACCCCGTGATACCGAAACCGTTGCCCTGGGCTCGCATGTCTGAGGACCAGATCTCGGTGGGGATCAGGAACGCAACAGTACCCCAGGTTGCGGCGTAGCAGATGTTGAAGAGGAACAGCATGGTGACGGCAGCAGGAGCAAATGATGAAGCGCGCTCCGGATGTGCTCTCGCGCCTTCGTAGACACAGGCGGAAATCAGGTTGACGACGAATAAGCTAAAAGATCCGCCCATGAGGCAGGTGCGGCGACCCAGTCGGTCCACAATCTGTGCGCTGATGATGGTTCCAACAATACCGACGGTGCTGAGGCCACCAGTCAGGCCGTTCTGTGTAAGACGGTCGTACCCAGCGGCCGAGAGGAGGACAGGGGCATAAGCCGTCACTGCTGTGATGCCGGTCCAGGAACCCATGATCTGCAAGAGCAGACACAACCACGCCCTGCGGCCAAGATGACCACCGGGCTTTCCGCCGCCTCGCCCAGCTAGGATCTGGGCGAATTGAAGAGGCGAGCTCTTCTGGCTTGTCTTCGCAACAGCGGCAATCTCCTGGAATTCGTGCTCGACAGCAGTAGCATCGTCCTTTCCTCGAACATGTTCCAGGACCTCTCGTGCGTCGTCGAGCCGGCCAACAGACGCCAGGTAGCGAGGGCTGTCGGGTAGAAGTTTGATTCCAAGGACAAGGAGGATGGCGGGAAAGCACTGGAAGGCAAGCAGGAAGCGCCATTGAACGTCGGAGTTTCCGTTGTCGAGGAAGGAGAAGCCAAAGTAGATCCAGTACGCGACTGCAATGCCGAGATAGTTGGCGATGAAGACGTAGCCGAGAAAGCCGCCTCTGTGTGATGCTGTTGAGGTCTCGGAGACGAGAACGGGTGTAATGCCGGTAAGGGCGCCTGTGCCGAGACCGGTCACGACACGGGCCACGATCATAAAGTCGCTCGACTGAGTCGCCGCCTGCAGAGCGCCACCGATGAGGGAGAGGCAGGCTCCGATGAAGAGACTAAGGTAATTCCATCAAGCATTAGCTATCAGATCAGATTACTTCAAGGCCGAGGGCAGCGGCTTCTCAGATATCCATGGGAGCACATACCCGTTAATCCGTCCAATTCTGTCTGCAAGCCATCCTCCGGCAAAGCAACCGAAGATACATCCGACGTAGTAGACTGATACAATACCACCCTGGTGAAGTTCGTCCGTCACCGTGCCATCAGGCAAGCCGATACCAACCTCGGTGACATAACGCGGAGATGCATTAACACCACCCATCACACCTTGATCATAACCTTCGAAGAAGATACTGATGAGGGAGAAGATCTGGATGGCAATATTGAGTTGCGTAGGCGACAGCCTCTTCCAGAGAGTGGTGTAACCCATGGTGATGGTGATGGTGGTGCAACGATATTGCAAACGTGGATGGATAGAGAAATGTTGCGAAGGGACATAATCCACACGATCGTGATTCGAACTGCGGGCTATTGGCGCTCCTTATGTATGAGTTCGCAAGCAATCGCTTGCTTACGATATGCTGCTATTCACGCGGTCGAGTGTCAACACCTCTGCCGGCATATAACTTGTTAGCGTGGTACCGCCACCTTACAATATTGAGGGGGTTGGAGGTGAGCAAGGCAGCCATCTTTTGTGAGAAAAATAAAGCTATCGCCACTTTGCCATTCACCGTGCTAACATTTTAAATGCCGGCAGAGGTGAAGACCCAGGAACCCGGCTGGATGGAAGGACCAGGCTAGGTCCTGTACTCCTAGTATGCATTGTCCATGTTCCCCAGATCAACGTCTCACGCTTCCCCGGCGGAGTCCCCGCATTCCAAGGATTCCGGCCATCCCCAGAAACTGGGGAGAACCCCATCTTGTGGAGGTGTGGGTGAAAAGTGTCTGGTGATCCGGTCGACTTGAGTCGTGAAAGGTTGCCAAGTCCGTATAACCGCTTAACCATCAAAGCGTGTAACCGCTTTACCGTGCCCCGGCCAAGCTCTTCACCGCTTAACCGCTTGACCGTCCACCATGATCAGCGCCGTGTGTGATCTCGATGGGCCGAAAACCAAGGATCTTGGCGAACCTCCCGAATGGGGTCCAAGCTTGACTGAGAAACATGGGATGTTAGTGGCCGGTTAAAAGGAAGGCTGAGATGACCATATGCCCTGGCTGTCCGGGTACGCGGCCTAGAAAATCGTGCTTGACAGCTGACCCGATCGTGAATTCGTGCTCATACTCGTCTCCCTGGAGAATTGAAATAGAAGTCGCTGCTCTTCGGACGACTTCGACATCCCCGGGACATTATTCGTTTTTCCCACTTATTGAACAACAACAATGGCTGACTCAACAAACGGGACCAAGGGCCATGTTGCCGGAAATGGAGACAGCTCGTCAAGCGGGCAACCGCTCGATCTCACCGTATTGGGGATGAACAGCGGCACATCGATGGTGAGTGACTATAAACTGAAACTCAAAGAAATACCGACTATGAAAACTAATGGTGATATCAGGATGGTATTGATTGTGCACTGTGCCACTTCAGGCAAGAAACACCAGACTCACCCATGCACTTCTCCCTCCTCAAGTACGGAGAGGCTCCCCTGGATCTAGACCTGAAGAAGCGTGTTCTATCCATCATCAAGCACGATCGGACATCTGCTTCCGAACTCTCAGAGGTGAACGTCCACCTTGGCGAGACCTTTGCCGCTGCCGCGATCCAGTTCTGCAAGGAGAACGACGTGGACATCAAGAGTCTCGACGCCATCGGCTCCCACGGCCAGACGATCTGGCTGGCCAGCATGCCGGACGAGGGCATCCCCCGGTCTGCTCTGACCATGGCCGAGGGCACCTTCATGGCCTCCCGGACAGGAGTCACCACCGTGACCGACTTCCGTGTCTCCGATCAGGCCGCCGGCAGGCAGGGAGCGCCGCTGATTGCCTTCTTCGATGCGCTTCTGCTGCATCACCCTGGCAAGCTGCGGGCGTGCCAGAATATTGGCGGAATCGCCAACGTATGCTTCATTCCTCCCGAGGGCGCAGACCAAGCATATGACTTCGACACCGGCCCGGGCAATGCTCTGATCGACGCTGTGGTCCGCCATTACACCAACGGAGAGCAGGAGTACGACAGAGACGGCGAAATGGGCAAGAGGGGAAAGATTAACCAAGACATGGTGGACCGATTCATCGCGAGGATACCGTACTTCAGCTGGGACCTGCCCAAGACAACAGGCCGAGAGGTCTTCCGCGATACTCTGGCAGACGACCTGATCAAGGAGGGTGCTGAGCTGGGTATGTCGCCAGATGACGTTGTTGCCACTGTCACCAGAATCACTGCCCAGGCCATCGTGGATCACTGGCGCCGCTATGCGCCCAAGGATCGCCCGGTTGACGAGGTCTTCATGTGCGGAGGTGGCGCATACAACCCCAACATTACCGACTATATGAAGGAGCAGTTCCCGCAGGTCAAGATGTTCATGCTGGATGCTGCTGGTATTCCGGGCGGTGCAAAGGAGGCAGTCACGTTTGCGTGGCAGGGTATGGAGGCTATTGTAGGACGAAGCATCCCGGTCCCAGACAGGGTCGAGACGCGCCGGCCGTATGTCCTTGGAAAAGTGAACCCGGGAGAGAACTATCGGACGGTGATGACGAAAGGCATGCTGTTCGGTGCGGGACGGGCGAAGCTGGAAGCGGTGAAGGAAATGGTGAACTATGTGGACGGTAAAGTGTTTGATAATAAGTGGTAAATGTTGATAGTAAAATAATCCTGCTAGTCGTCAGGCATCTCTTATATTCCTCCTTGACGCCACTACACCTGTTGGCGGAAGCCATCCCATTAAAATGCTCAAAAAGACAGATAGTTATTTGACATGGCAAACGGCCAAGTCCAGTCTTGCAGCAGCTCGTCAGGAAGTTGGAATTGGGCCGATAAGTCAGGGAGTGCCGCTTCGTTCCAACTGCTCTTGGATGTGCCCTCCCCCAAGACGGAAGCAGAGATATCCGCGGGATGTTGTGCTTGGGTAGCTCGCCCACCACCTCGGGAGCCTATGTACTCTTCAATGCGCGCAACAAGACCTCGAAGCCTCTGCCCAGCGCCGCCACTTCGATGAAGGCAAGCTTCCAGGCTTTCCAGCAGCACGGCCATAGAGAGGAGCAGGTCCCGTACGACGCAGCATGAGCTTTCTGATAGCGGCCCTTCCATGACCGACCCCAGAATGGTGCCAATCCCGCCGATGTGGTATATCAGAGGCGCGCTAATTGC
This sequence comes from Neurospora terricola FGSC 1889, assembly GCA_009805285.1. Lineage (NCBI taxonomy): Eukaryota > Fungi > Ascomycota > Sordariomycetes > Sordariales > Sordariaceae > Neurospora > Neurospora terricola. The sequence goes on along the minus strand of RANZ01000009.1, from coordinate 73,713 downwards.
TCTCAGGTATGGCTTGGGTACCTGATGGAAAGTAGCCAATATGTCACTTACGACGGAACACTTCCTTTCCGCATCAGGATCAGCCTCGAGAGAAAGGGAGATCATCTTCAGGAGAGCCATCGTCGCTTGGATATTGGCGGCTTGAAATCCATAGATATCTTTAGCTGGATCGCCAGTAGCCGGTTGGAGTTGCTTGAAAATGGGCGGCAAGGTCATGTACAGCTCGTTAACGCGATCCTGGCTGGACAGGTTGAGGTTTGGAGTCGATACAGATTCGGCCACCATGTAGAATCTCGAAGACCGAGTTCGCAACCTGCTCAAGTTATGCTCCAAGATACGATATAGATCCGTGGTAAAGTTCCACCCGACTATCCAGTGGGTTCTCTCCAAAGGCGCGCTTTCAGTTTCGTTACAGTTTCTGCCAGTAGGATACTCGACTTTCGCATGGCTTTCTTGAAAATGGATGCAGCCATCCCAGACAATTGACGAGTAGACATCGAGCGTGTAAAATGACCAATACTACATCGGTCAGTACAGACTACATGCAGAGTGGGTGGTGAAGTCGGGAGCGCCCGGCGGCGCAGTGCACATACCAATCTCCGACGCTCTTCTCTCTCTGTGGGATGTAATCCATTCGGCCAGTTCGATTCGTCGTGCCACTGGTTGATGGCAAGCATGGTGAAATAATGGCCGATGTACATCTGCATCGCTCCGATCCTGGCGTCTTGAAGGCTTGCGAGCGCCAATAGCGCAAAGCCTCTAAGGTAGTCAAAGTCCTGACATTGAAGAAGGTCTTTGGGAAGTGCTTCTTCTGCGGCGGCAAAGAACATCTGTGCTGGCATTATTCCCACCACATCCTGGCCACCACTTGGCGCGCCGTCCCTCACCCGAGCTGAAGCAAGCGCACAAGCCGCCATCACAGAACAGAAGAATGCACGGCTGCGACAATGTTCCAGCATTTCAAGCCTCTGATCGAGCCTGACGGGGTCAAAATAGGGAAAGCTAGACCCGCGCGTGTCAGGAAACGTATTCACTTTTTGCAACGCGACGTCAAATAGGGGACTCACATGGGGTAAACGGTCTTATGGTAGACAGATAGCAGCTTCTTGATGACTGAGGTGGAAGTTCGGGCAAAGCCTTGCCATGCTGGGCTCAGAGGCTCACTCCGGCGCTCGTTTGTAGCGGAGCTGCTTGCGTCGGCCAAGTCTATACGGTCATCGCCGACCTGGGGTGGCTGGGTAGCAGATGGAAGTGCAGCAAGCTCTTCAGGATGAATCCGTCGAGTCTCGCTAGCAATACCTTGGCCATCATCTGGACGATCACCAGGTCCTGCCGTCTTTGGAGAGCTTCGGCCACGCCTCAAGGGCCGAAGATAGGTGCATGAGATGTCGAATTCGGCACAGTTTTGACAACGAGCCGGGTCTAGCACATTTTCCTGGCATTTGATCCGGCGTTTATGGCAAAAATCACCTGAGAATATGTCAGCTGGATCGTGAAGGTCTCTTTGTACGCCTCGGTCTGCGAGCTGCCTTACATGCCCTCGAATTTCGCAGCAGCCGGCGGGGTCTATGAGATGCTGGCATCTGATTCAGGTGGGACCCAGATTCCTACCATATAAGCATGGTATGTATCGCGATAGATGAGGAAACATACTGATGCCGGATTGGCTGTAATCTTAGAATCGAGGTAATCGGCATAACCATTAGGGTCATGACTGGGAAGGCTGACTCAGCCAGCCCGCGGCAGGCAGCAGTCTCGAAAGAGTGACTTTGATCAGGAATTACCCGTTGGGGAGCAGGCACTAGTTGTAGAGTTGGGGAAACAGACAGAGCACTGACCTCCTCCCCAACGGGTACTCGTCAGGTCTTCAAAGCCGACCGTCTGACTACCGCAGAATCTCGGGGCGTTGATTTTTAGGTTCCAAGGCCTAACTGGCAGAATTTATGTATCAGGTGCCTTGGGGTTTGGGTTTTGGTAGAGAATTCGAGCATATGCAATACTAGAGGTGCCTCAAGTGTACAGATCCTGCCTGATTTCCGGGGAACCTAAAAATCAACGCCCCGAGATTCTGCGGTAGTGGGAACAGGGACGTTGATTCGTACATGACCATTAATTCGTACCAGATTCTTATATCAAGACGTTATATGGTGTGCAAGCATTAAGTATTCAACCAGAAGGAACAAAATGCACCTAAACCATATCCATATGCGGGTAAGCCCATTAACCCGGCCTAGCGTGGGCCCATTTTCGAAGTACCTCACACGGGCCACATTTCCCGAAACCAACTTCCGAAGACCGTTTCCAGGACAAGAAACACGCCTTTATGACCTTATTGTCCTCTGTTTCTCTCTTCTTTCTTTTCTTTCTCGTTTGCTCACCAGTTCTTTCCAGTATCACTCTATTCGCTTCAAAAACAAACATCAAACCACCACTATCTTCACAACACACCCTAACTCTTCCCCGTTTCTATCTATCACCTACTTACCACCCCCTTCATACCCCCATCCCCTCCAACACCCCCTCCAAATCCTCACCCTCGCCACTAAACCTCACCATCTCCCAAAACACCCCCTTAGCCGCGTATAACTCCCCCGGCGAGCCCACCTCCACCACCCTGCCCCCTCCCATAACCACAACTAGGTCATAATCAATAATCGTCCTCAAGCGATGCGCGATCGTCACCAGCGTCCTTGTTTTCTCATCTCCGGCGTCGAGTTCCTGTCTCAACGCCACTTGAACCCCCCTGTCCGTCTCGTAATCCATGCTCGCCGTTGCCTCGTCCAGCAGCATTAGCTTGGACTTGCGGACTAGGGCCCGGCAGAGAGAGAGGACTTGGCGCTGGCCGTGAGAGAAGTTCTCGCCTTTGGCGAGGACGCGGGTGTCGAGGGAGAGTGAGCCGGGGGTGGAGTTGGAGCCGGAGCCGTTTGTGGATGAGGAGGAGGAAGGGGAGGAAGAGAGAAGGGGGGTGCGTTCGGTTGGTACCATCGGGTCGTTGCCGTCAATCGTCTCAGCCCCGTTGATACTGTTATCACTGCTGCTCTCGTGGAAATCAAAGGACGCAATGCCGGTGCAGGACCTCAGGGCGTTCTCTAATGTTTGAACGGGCACGGTGCCGGATGGGTCGAGGTTCGTTCTGACGGTACCGTTGAATAGTGTGGCTTCTTGGGGGATGATGGTCAGTGCCTGCCGAAGTCTCTTGCGTGAGATTCTCGTGATGTCGACGCCGTCGTAAAGGATTTGCCCGGAGACGATGTGGGTGAAGCGGAGGAGGGAGAGGACGAGCTAGAGGATAGAACGGGATGGTTAGCCTAGCTGTTCTCTATGAGAAGTACATGGGCAGAAGGAGTTATAGATGTGGAGATGTCGCTTACTGTGCTCTTTCCTGAGCCTGTACGTCCAACAACGGCAACCCGTTGACCAGCCTTGAATTTAAGACTGATGTCCTTCAGGATGTCAGGGCCGTCAGGGTCGTATCTGACCGTAACGTTGCGGAACTCAATCGCGCCTGTCCTTGGCCAATCCTCAGGAACTTCAAGCAAAGAAGAGTCTTCATGGCTTTCGCTATCGGTGTCGGGCTGACGCAAGCCGTCTTTTTCGTCTTCGGCAGGAAGCTTGACGTACTCCTCAACGCGATGGAACTGTCATGGGATTAGCTCAGGTCCATCAAGATGCTTGTGACCAAGGTGGAAAGAAGCAACAAAACTTACACTCTGCAGCTCAACCTCCAAATCATTCATAAACCTCACCAAATACAGAATCTGCGAATTCAGGCCCGTCGCATTGCTCAGCGAAAAGCCCACCAATCCAGCCTCCACAACACCAACCTTCCACACTGCAAGCGCACCAGCAGAGACAGTGACCAGCGCCGCGACAAAGTCGATCCGAACACCGACCCACCGATTCAGGTTAAACGAAGTTTCCTGGGACCGCGAGAAAGACCTTAACCGGTCCGCCAACTGATCACGGAACGTCTCGGGCATGTTCTGTCTGGCACGGATAACCGCTAGACCAGACATGCTGCTACTAAACTGGGAGAAGACGGGGCTCTGGCTGGACGAGACCAACCGCTTGAGGACGACAGCTGTTCGGATGTACATCTCGCCGCAGACGATACCTATTCCGACCGTGCACAGGGCAGGGAGCATGAAGATAGGCATGATGGAGCTGACGGCGCCGACACGAAAGAAAATGGCCATGCCAGCGTCGATGAAAGATTGGACGACTGAGCTTAGTTGACTGTCCCTGTTTGTTTTGGAATTGATTGGTTAGCATTGGGTTTCGTAATTTGAAGCGCCAGCAAGCATCTCGAGCGTAGAGAAATCGAGCAAAGGACAAATACTCACAATGACCCAACATCTCGGCTGAACCGATTAACAACCCGTCCCACCGGTATGTTCTTCCACCAGCCCAGCGAGACATTCAACACTCCCTCGATGAGTCCCCTGTGTAACTTGCGTGCGGCCAGCCATGCACCTCGGTTGAAGATCAAAGAGGTGATTCCGCTTAGGAAGGCCTGGCCAAAGTTGAACGCAGCGTAGATGGTGATATAAAAGGCAACATTAATAGCCTCTTTCTTGTTGTAGGCATTGACCCAAACTGAGAGCCACCAGGTCGTTCCAAGAAGGACAGCATTGGAAATGACGTTACTGGCGAGAGCTAGAATAACGTACCCAGGGCCACCAAAGTGAAGCATGTACCTGAGGACTAGACGCATGGAGCATTGTCAGCTAAGACCCCGGCGCAGAAGGAAAACATGTAAAAAGTGGGCATGGGTCTTACAAGTAAAGCGTCCTGATGTTCCGCTGGCACTCATCTCATTGGATATTTCGTCTTTGATCTTGGGAGAGCCCGCCCGGTTTTCGCCTGGAGCAAGTGGGACCTTTAAGGTGGTCGTACTCTCTTGGGACTCCTCATTGTTGGTGGTTCCGTATTCCAGTTCCACAGGTGTGCGGACAACACCAATGTTCCTTTCAATGTTCTTGACCGTCCCGGCTTCCATTGTGATTGCGAGATCGGCTTGGGAAGCTACCCAAGGCATTTGAGTTACCAGAACGACGGTCCTGCCCTTGAGCATATCACTGCAGAAGGAATGCTTCCACAGAGACGCAGCCGTCTTGGCGTCGAGGGCAGAGAAGATGTCGTCCAGCAGCAGTAAGGGGGCCTTGGAATAGAGAGCTCGGGCAACTGCCACTCTTGACTTTTGTCCCCCGGAAAGTGAGGTATTGCCATTTTCTCCAACCTCAGTCAAGTCTCCTTTGGGAAGCTCTTCAAAGTCCAAGCCCAAGCAGCATGTCTCTATAACCCTGTCATACCTGACCTGTTCAAAAGGAGCGTGGAATAGGATGTTGTCGCGTATTGTCTCGCTCTGAAGCCACGGTGTCTGGGAGGCAAAAGCGACGTCGCTGGGCCTGGTCACCATTCCCTCTTCAAGGGTGGTCTCTCCCAAGATAGACAACAAAAGGCTCGTCTTCCCACTCCCGCTCTGACCATTAATTATGTTAAGGCCGCCCTCTACAAAGTCGATGGAGATATCTTTTAGCAGAAAAGGTGCCCTCTTCCGGAAAGTCGCTTTCTCGATCCGCAAGGGACCTTCTGGGTACTGGGTTAGCGGTGCTGTATTTGAGTAAAATTTGTCCAAACGCTCAATCGAGACATGTGCGTTAGTAAGGTTTCGTGACATCAAGGATACATATCCCATATTCCGCCGCAGGGTCATGACCACGGACAAAGTGGTGAAGGCGATAGGAGCAGTGAGAGGCTGCTTGATCACCCCGATGTACAGGCTGAAGATGAGCAGTAGGGTGATGACGGGGATAAGCTCGCCACACTGTCCGAGAAGAGCGTACCATAGGCAAATGTGCCAAAGTTCCTTTTGCTCGTTCTCTCGCGCTTCCTGAATGCGTTTAATGACGGCATCCTCCCAGGAGAAGTACTTGATAGCTTTGATGGCTTCGAGGTACTCGGAGATGAGAGATATGCGTGAGTCCTGCGCCAGCTTGACCTTGCGTTGCGTCTTGCTCATCATGCGGGAAATCCAGACTGGGAAGGACATGGAGAGCACCAAGAAGGCGAGACCGACCAAACTCGTCCATCCGACCATCTTATAAAGGCCGATGATGCTGATAACAATGCCTACGGGCACCCCGACAAGGCCCATGACGGCATCTCGAGCCCTAAACACGGCATCAACGTCACTTGCCATCAGATTGGCCAATCTTCCTGCCGACGTGCTTTGCGTTCTTTGCTCTTTGGCACCCCTTGTGGCGATGTCATTGATAACATCRTCTTCGAGTTCCATACTCGACAAGGCCCTGTGGTAAAGCTCTTGRGTCATGGCCGACTTGAGGCGGACGACGAGTCTGGTTGACGTAAAGACGTACTGCTGCATGGTGATTGACTTTCCCATAAGACCGATGAAGAGCAGTGCAAGCCAAATGACGGGATGTAGCACAGCATCATTGGGGAATGCTATATAGTTTAGGATCTGGTACATGGCAAAAGGGGTGACAAGTTCGATGGCGAATGAGGAACCGACCCAAAAAGACATGGCAACGATTTCGCTGCGCTGGAAGGAGAGGACTGTCCACATGGTTGTTTTGTATCTCTCACGGACCTTGAGAATCCTGTCAAGTAGGAGTGAGGGCTCATCATACCAAGGAAGCCCTGGAATGTCATCCATGTCGATTTGGGTGCGCCAACCTTTCCAGATCAGCGGAGTCAGCCAGCCAAAGCTGAAGTAGCGAACGAACCAACTGCTTGTTTCTTCAGGAGTAGGCTGTGCCTCGGAGATGTGTTTGTACACGGCCATATTTTCGGTGGCAGGCGGAGGTCCCCATTCTCTTGGAGTCACGAGCGCAATGAGCGATSCGAATGCTAGACTTCCGATAGCCCCAATCACCGCCTTTTCAACCTCCTCGTCCGACCTCATCCTGAGAGAGGGGAGGAGATAGGCTGTGGTCAAGGTAACTATGGAAGTGAAGAGGAGGAAGTTGATTTGATGCAAGCTCACGCGCTGCCATTTTGGCGTGGCTAGCAAACGGGCAAGACCTAGAAGAAAAGCCAGGCCGACAGGAAGAGCATCGTACCAGTACTGATGGTAGTGGTACCCGCTAATAAGGGTGAAGGTGAAGGCAGCCCCGCGTGAGAGTTGAGAAAGAATCTCATAAGGCAGACTGAATCGGACTGCCTTTGTGGTTTCTGGGATGTTGACGAAGGAACTGTGGCGGCAGGTGGTCTCTATTGCTGTCCATACAAGGACGAAGGCAACAAGACAAGTCTGGATGACGCCCGACTTGGCGATGCGCGAGGCCTCGAGGACCCAGCCAGCGTCCGGACTTCTAACCATGTCATTAGCAGATGATACATGTATTGTCTGTGAGAGAAGCTCGTATGGACTTACCTCTGTATAGAGAGGTCAACTGGCGCGTGAAACTGGCCATGGTATATATCGTGACTTGGGATGCCCAATGGGGCCCAGTAAGGGAGAGCCCAATCCATGATGTTGAGGTCAAGTCTTGATCACTGTGTAGACAAGCCAAACAATCGCTGGGCGTGGTGTTCTTGGCAGCCTCTTTATATGAGCCAGACTCTGAAAGCAACTGTTTGACGATGGCGTGCATTACCAACAGCTGACTGTGAGTGGCTGGCCGGTGCCTGGCCGTTGAGTCGCATCCGGAGATTGGCGGATATAACATCAGAGTGTGGGTGGAACGGATCTTTGCGGGTGTAGTGACGATGGGAATARGAGTGTCGAGAACAAGGTTGAGGATGTGATGAACGGCTTTCCGGCAAGGCCCGGGAACCTGGGCTGGAAGGTGCCCTCAATTGCCCTGGCCAGTCATAGCGCTTGGTTGGCAGCTGTTGGGGGATGTTTACCCCCCGAATTCCCTGAAAAAGGCAGGTACCCGACCCTCCCTCCTTCTCATATTCTTATCATTACATGTTGCGGCTTCCACTTTGTTATAGCACAACCATCATTGATGAAAACTCAAGAGCCGCCTCGAAACTGTCTAGGGTACTTATGACAGGAACAACCGGTTTTTGAGGCTTCGGTTCTCGAAAAGGTTGTATCAAGGGAACAAGACACAGGTAGTCGTTGGAGAAAACTTAAACCACCACCTCACCCACGCCCTTCCCCGAACACAAAATAGACACCTCAGACGTGGGGGCAAAACTAGCATGACTGTAGTTGTTGAAGGGCAACAGCATAATTTGAACTCAAGCCTTGGTCAAACATGGGCAGTGACTTCAGTTGTCTCGAGAGTGTCCCATCGTTGCACAACATACCAAGCAGCTGGAATCGACTTCATTCAGCTTCCTTGCATAGGTAACCTCGTGTTCTGATGCTGTGGAAACCACTTGCCTTTATACCTGGTTTGAATGGGTCGACGCAATGTAACAACCTGGAAGTCATGATGCCAGGTCGACTTTGACTGCAAGGGAAGGAGCGCAAGAGACGACGGGAAGTCCTACCTCTAGTAGGCAACTTGCAACAATGAGACCATCAAGTACCATTATGCTTTCCTTTGCTCTTGCTCTCCATTCAAAGAGGATTCATGGTATACAATCGGAAGGTGGCCATTCATGGGCGATGATCCATCATGCTGGAAACCTACAACTCAAGGTCTGAGTAGCTCTGTCAATATATCCCATACCACCGACATCTTTGTCCCTTACAAGCATCAACAGCATTGTGTTTGTACAACTTCTCTTCCTACTCCTTTCAAGTCAGCACCTATCAATATCCTAGAATCACGCTACAAGACCTTACCTCTACCTCCGATTGCCGCAGTGTACTAAACACAATACGTTGTGTTCCCTTGACCAGCATTCCTCAACCGTCATCAAGCATCGTTCCTGCCCAAGACTTACGTTATTCTTTCTGCGTCTTCTTCTTCGGTAACACGTCCCAAGCTAGTGCATAAAGCCAGTTTATCCTCGCCCCAGACCATCTCTCTTCTTTCGAACTTTTGGTCCACCACCCCGACTCTTTTTGGTGATTCTTGGACTCGTCACTTTGGTCGCTCAACTTTGGGCCTCGCTTTTGTCGACGGTTTTGGCCCATTCCCGACTCAGCCTCAACATCGATACCTCTTTTTGAAAGCTGGACAGCAAAGTTACAGCCATAACCCGCCGCAATGTATCACCTCTCGCGGCTAGCAGCTTTGGCTGCCACCCTGTCAACGGTCATGGGCGCCTACCAGGGCTTCAACTTTGGCTCTTCGTTCACCAATGGCGCTGCCAAGCAACAGTCTGACTTTGAAGCTGAGTTTCGAACAGCCCAGGGTCTCGTCGGTGCTCCTGCTGGAGGCTTCACCAGTGCCCGACTATACACAATGATTGTTAGTTCAGCTCCCCACCCCTCCTCACCTTATTCCTTGTGTGCCTGGCCTAAAGTCCCTGACCATGAAACTCGTTGAACAGCAAGGGGGTACGGCAAATGCTCCCATCTCGGCKATCCCGGCTGCGATTGCTACCCGAACATCGCTGCTYCTTGGCCTATGGGCTTCTGCTGGTGATGCTGCATTCGCCAACGAGCTACAAGCCCTCAGCTCTGCCATTCAGCAGTACGGAACTGCCCTTGGCGGATTAGTGGCTGGTATTTCGGTGGGCAGCGAGGATCTGTATCGCATCTCACCTACCGGCATTGAGAATAAGGAGAACCCCGGAGCCGCACCTCTCACGATTGCCCATTATATCAAGCAAGTCCGTGACATAATCGCCCACACAGCTCTTGCTGGTGCCCCGGTAGGCCATGTTGATACCTGGACCGCCTGGGTCAACAGCTCCAACCAAGTAGTCGTGGATGCTTCGGACTTTCTCGGCTTCGATGGCTACCCTTATTTCCAGAAAACGCAGCAAAACGACATCGGCCATAGCAAGTCCCTTTTCGATGACGCTCTGGGCGCCACCAAGGCTGCATCCCAAGGCAAGCCCGTGTGGATTACGGAAACCGGCTTCCCTCTTAGCGGCAAAACCATGGGCCAAGCCGTCCCTAGCATCGCCAATGCCAAATATTACTGGGACCAGGTTGGCTGCCCTCTGTTCGGCAGTACCAATGTCTGGTGGTACACGATGCAAGACTCTGCCCCGACGACTCCCAATCCCAGTTTTGGTCTTATCGGTAACACGTTGACAACAACTCCTCTCTTTGACCTCTCTTGTAACAGTAGCAAGCTGGGCCAGTAAGTGACATGGCTGATGAAAGACTCAAGTTCTGCAAGTGTACTAACACTTGGTAGAACCGGTTCTTCATCGATCAGTCCATCTTCTGGAATCAGCTCTGCTCTGCCGCAAACGGCGCAGTCGACCTTTTTGAAGCCATCGGAGATCTCGACGGCGTCAACCGCCACCACATTTCTCGCTCCCGTTTCCAGTCTTGCTCCAAACGGTACAATGACTGTGGCTAGCTTTCCATCAGGTACTAGCACGGCTGTGAACACCGGAAAGGCAAGCTCCATAAAGGGGCCGATGGGGGATGCGGTTGCTGTTGTAATGATGGCGATGGCTCTTTTTGGTCTCTGATCTGCAATTTGTTGGGTTTCTCCTTTGTTCTCGTACGTTATGGGCAATGCATCGTCACCATGTTGGCCTACACTAGGTTAGTGGTTTGCGTGTTGTTCGAGTTCGTCGTAACCTGGTAGATGAGAGGGAGGGAACAGCAGATCTTTAGAACTGCTGTTCAGGGTCTAATGGGGGTGTCGTGTTGGAAGAGATGGGGGATGTGTCAATGGACACGAGACACAGGCTTTTTGGAACATTTTGGTTACAGAACAAGGCACTTTAGATACCTTATACTTATGAGGACATTATCAAGACTTCTTTCATGGTTACCGTATGTACCCTATCTGGATGCTGATTATCTTGGCCATGGTGTTGCTTCGTTGCTTTGCCCTTTGTTCTTGTGGTGCCCCACCATTGAGAACCTTGCTGATCTAAGTTGGAATGACAACAGTGTCTAAAGAAAAGAATCAAGTCCGTAGAAGAGAATCTACCGCGTTGATGGAAATGTTGATGGAAACCGATGGGTCGAGTCGATGATGAGAAAGTCAAGTGTCAACGCGAAACCCAAAAATGGGCTCCGGGAAATTCCCGATTCAACCCGGACGGCGTAGCGGCAGTGCAGCACACGACAGGGCACTCTACGCTAACCCACAGTGGGCCTGTGTCCGTTGACATCAGCCCTAAAAACGGGGTTGCGTAGCATTCAGAACAGAAGTGGTTTTGCGGGGTCGTGTCGTGTCGGGTTATCGATCCCCGGGCCCGGGCCTTTCCTTTACCGCACTGTCTTGACTGTGCGGTCCTCGCTGTTGGCGCCGCCGCCGGCCGAACGAGGAAACAATAAGAGATGAACAGCTCATGCTTGATCCCCCACTCTCCCTGGCGCTCCAGCTGTCCATGTCTCTCTGAATCCCGTCTCCGCTTTCTTCTCTCATTTCCCCCTTTTCTTTTCCTCTTCCCTCTTCTTCATCCCCGGCATCTGTGTGCATTCCTCTTGTGTTGCCAATTGGAAGATTGCCGTGTTCTGCTTTCTTCGGTTCCAATTGACGGTATTTCTGAGCTCTTCAATTCCCATTTGCGAGCTCCATCCAGCCCTCCATTATGGCGGTGGGCATATCGCGGGCCAAGTGCCTGATGACGCTCTTCGCGTTGGCGTCCATTGCTGTTCTCCAGGTTTATGCGCGGAGCACGCACGAGACGTACGGGACGGAGAGGAAGTTGAGTCCTTCGGATTTGAGTCTGGAGGAGTTGGATGGGTTGTTGCAGGTTTGTTTACTTTCTCCGCCCTCCCACCCTCAGCTGCATCTAGATCATGATGTCGTCGACGACCCAACCGCTAACCCGTCGCGCTTCTTCAAACATAGGATTGCCCAATAGTCCAAGCCCTCTCCGCCGAAAAGGTCGCCGCGCACGCGCACCAAACCTCCTCCGCCACCGAGCGCCTCTTCGCCATCCTCTTCCCCGGCTCCCCTGCCGTCAACGCCATCCTCGCGACCCTGTACATCTCGGGCCCGCCCAACTTCTTGCTGGCCCTGTGCCCGACCAACATCGACCCGTCTTCGCTGTCCGTCATGGTCGCCTTTGCCGTCGGCGGCCTGCTGGGCGATACCCTGTTCCACCTGCTGCCCGAGATCTTCATTGGCGAGGACAGCCACGAGAGCGCAAAGTTTGTGTTGGTCGAGCCGAACAGGAACTTGCTGCTGGGTGTTGCGATTCTGGTTGGGTTCATGACTTTTGTGGCTATGGATAAGGGACTGAGGATCGCGACGGGTGGAGAAGGCGGGCATGACCATTCTCATGGACATTCCCATGGTGGTCATTCGCATGAGCATGGCGCGGCGACTGGTGTTGATGTGGCCAAGAAGGGCGATGTGAAGAACAGGAAGAGTGAGAAGAACGAGCTGAAGAAGAAGGATGTGGACACGCAAGAGGGGGATGACAAGAAGGAGGTTAACCCTTCTGCTAAGCTGGGCGGCTATTTGAACTTGATGTATGCACCACCACCACTATCCCCATTAAAACACACGTCAAAGATCATGTGAAAGCTAACGAAATACCTAACAGTGCCGACTTCACCCACAACATCACCGACGGCCTCGCCATGTCCGCCTCCTTTTACGCCTCCCCCACCATCGGCGCAACCACCACCGTGGCCGTCTTCTTCCACGAGATCCCCCATGAGGTCGGCGACTTTGCCTTGCTCGTCCAGTCCGGCTTCTCCAAGCGCCAAGCCATGGGTGCCCAGTTCGTCACCGCCATCGGCGCCATGCTCGGCACCCTCATCGGTATCGCCGTGCAGGAATTCGGCGGCTCCGGCGATGCCAATGGAGCGGCGATGGGCATGAAGGAGGGTATTTGGGGAACCAGCTTGACCTGGGGAGACATGCTGTTGCCGTTCACGGCGGGTACGTTCCTGTATGTGGGCACGGTGGCGGTCATTCCGGAGCTGTTGGAGACGGGCAAGGATAAGGCGAAGGAGTTGAGGAAGACGTTGGTGCAGTTTGCGGCTATTGCGGTGGGGGCGGGGATTATGCTGTATATTTCCTGGCATGATTGAGGGTGTTGGGTAAGTGAGTACGGAGGGATTGTTTACTTTGGTAGGGTTAAATCAGGGGCAGGTGGGTTGCCGGTTTGGATGCTTTGAGAACAGAACCACCCCATTGTCTACCCATGAAGATTGCGGATACGTCATTTTTGTGAACGGTTATCAACGGTCTGGAAAGGTTTCACTGGACATGATGAACTGAATGAAGCCCACAGGGTCAAAGGCTTCGTGATTAATGGTAATGGTAATAGACATTATCACAATCTCATCTCGGCGCTGCCGAACCTACAAGGTCATGGTCTAGTTACAGTGGGAACGGTCACAGTCACCAAGCACTCATCCACGCTCCAAGCCAAGCACTGCTTGGTTGAACCGATGTCAACAGCCCCTAAAGACAGGCATAAGCACGGAAGAAAGATCGAAAACTCCGTACTAACAAACATGGTGCCTGAGCACCAAGGCATGACTCCTTCGGTCAGATACGAAGCCTAAAGCTATGTTCTACGTGAATCGAGGGCAGACGTTTCTTCACCGTTAAAAGCAACTTGCTTGTTTCACAACCGAGTTCAACACCCGACCCAGGAAACCGTCGGCCGGAACCCTGATGCTCGGAGCAAACCAGCATTAATAACCGGGGAAGGGACCCTGGACTTGGACTCCTTGACGTTAACTTTAGGTAATAGCATTGTCTAAATCCCATGTTTGGTAGCTATTAGTGTGGTTAGCACGTAGGCTCGGTAGGTAGTGATCCATCTACTTGGGTCTTAACGGGGTCTGTGACTCGTGGCCAGCGAGTACCCTACCACCCTACATACATGCCGGCCCGGCTGGTGTGCCAAGCGACTCGTTATTCATGGGTGTTAGACTGCTGGGGGTGAAGGGCGTGGTGATGATGGGTGTCAGCCGCTCTACATGTCGCCCAGGGCCTGTTCAGTGTAAAACTGGACAACTGATCGACCAGCCATTGGTACGGAGAAGAATCACGCTCGAATTGTGTTACCTAGCGCCATCCGCTATAGAGTTAACGATGGTGATATGTGCTAAGAATCCATGCTTTCTGGTGACCCTGTGCTTTGAGACAGAGCTTGTCGTGTCATGTTTTGTCGAGGGAAGGGCGTAGGGCGTCCGTTGGCCGGGAAGAAAATGACTGGATGGTTGACTAGTGTCAATCAGGTTTAATCTCTTTGATCTTTGAGACCTACAAGTATGTTTTTGTAAGCTACTCTAGTGTCAAATACGCAATGGATGACACAACTTCACGAGGTCGAAGTTGGGATGAGTCGTTCGTCTGATGGCCAGCCTGTTCTCGAAAGTTGGAACGGGTTCGGAAAGAAAAATAGAACAAGAAAATAGAAAAGAAAAACTAGTCCGTAGTTAGCAGAGACTAACGTCACCATCTTCCATGTAACTGGAAATGGCCGAGTGTTAGTTTTTCCTAGTCTCGTTCCGAGTCATTCTGTCCCTGTTTCTACCTTTTCAGTTTTCTTTCACCGCTGGAATTGCCCAATTTCTTTTTGTTCAACAACTCGCCGATGACTCCTCTCCAAACTTGCATGTACAGCAGTATGCACTGCACTACCATGCAAGCTGTCCTGTCCTGTCTGTCGTACTCGTGCCTGTCTCCCTGTGTCACGGGCCGCCCCCTTGCAGTTTAGTACACTACCTACCTCTACAGTACCGGTAAATGCAACACTCGCACACGCAAGCTGGGACGTGTCTCCCGCGCGAGACGAGGTTCTCTCCGCTACGTAGCTTTAGACACGACCGTGTTGATTGGTGTTGTTCATGGGAAGAAAACGATTGCTGACTGCATACGACACTCCCAAAGGGTTGGAGATCCGGTTTTAAGTTTCCTTTGTTACCTCAAGGGGTCTGAAGACTGAAGAGTGTATTCGACACCTTATGACCGAACAACAGCCTTGGACCGAAGGGGCCGATAACAAGCAACACTTCTTCGAAAGACTATGTTACGCCCTGGGTGACATTGTCAGTTGTCACGGTTCACATGCGGCTACATCAGCTCTCTCAAGTATTATTACAACAACCTCTCCGGCCAACCAACCGAAGCAAGGGCCACGACGGTCCGGTTGCGGGAGAGGACCTTTGCGGGCACGCGGGGCACAAGGCGGGGATGGGGGCTCGGCTAGGGGGTGGTGGTGAGTGGTGCGACGATCGAATTTACGCCTCTCTTGTTCGTTTCCAATGGGGTTCTGAATGGCTGCTAGGGGTCTGATGATGACCAATTGACAAACCACATCTGTGAACGTTATCTCTCGGAGGAGAGCTTCTCAACTTGACATTGCCAAGTTTACACCACCGAGCTCTCAGCCCCAGCCCGGACCCCAATGAAGGAAAGCAAGAACTGATCGCGAACACACAGTGGAAAAGCCTGGATGACTAAAGAGCGTCTTGGATATTCTTTGTCGTGAAATTGGTGACTGTTTTGGTATGATATAATTCTTAGGACGGCCCACACCACGCCTTGTCGTCGACAAGTGGAGAAGACGCCCTCCGTTTAACGGCGGGTTTGGTGTCATCCGTCGATCAAACCAAGACTGCGCTAATGACAATAAAGTTAGCGTTGTACGAACCGCCTGTAAACGCATCGCATCATTGACGAGGGCCGAACTCCGCTTTCTTCGTTCACGTTTTGACTTGTGATGCTTTCTTCACTTTTCGGATGACGCTTCCCATCGTTGGGGTGCTTGGAAATCATCCAACATGAGTAGAGATGGGAGGTTGAAGTCGAACATCGTACCGGTGACTACCGGAACCCATTCAAACATCAACAACCGAAAAGAAGCAGAGACAAGGTGCCACGAGGACAAGTCGTTGAACAACTTGGCGCAACTTTTATCACAGCTTGGCCTCCAAGCCACCTTTTTGCTTCCTTTCTCCTTTTTGTCTGATGGATGACTGTCGTCGGGGGCTAGAACACCAGAGCTGTATCAGAGGTAAAAGTACCCGACCAGACTGTGTCCACGGTCCCTAACCTTGTGGGAGGTTACATTGACTGCCCGGTGAGTATTCGATATTCCCAGGCCAAGAGCACACCAAGGACACCCCCGCCTCTGCCACGACAATGGCCGAGGGATGCTCCATGTGTGACGCTGTCTCCACGGAACCACACTCCGCTGTTTTCCCTACACCCACAACCATCAGAAGAACACACTTCCATTTCCATCTCCGTTCAAGTAATGCATAGCAGTGCATGGCCCATGGACCAACCAACCTAGGCGAGAGCTTGACCCCCTGACCGGACAGGGTCGTCCGGCCACGCCAGCCGATGAAGGCGTCAGTCAGCTTCGAGACGCGAGTGCAGAGGGGGGAAGCTCCAAAGAGCTGCCGTAAGCGAGTCCCAAAAGCCATCAAGGCTCGGCGAGGGCCTTAACGGTTAGGCTCAGAAGTGAGAAGTCCTACACAATACCATATGCAATGGCTCTTCACTATTACTGGCTTTGTAAGTGACTCAGAAGGATATTTTCTTTGTTAGGAATAGCTCCAGCCAGCCGCATCACATCCCTTTCTATCATCTCCGATATGGTCAATGGTTGCTTGGCGGTGGACATGCAGCTGTGTAGTGTGTACCAAACAGAGGGAAGGGATGATCCTCGCCCTTTGTGCCACATTCTAGTTGGATATTATATTTGGCGTTATCACTTATAACTCCTCATCCACGCGTCCCAAAGCATCACCAGCTCAAAGTCAGAAGTTACCCCTTACACACTACGTCCCCATCACTTGAACGTTTCGATTAGTTACTGAGCCATAGAGGATCCATACTTCACAATCACTCCCGAATCTCTTCAGACTCTTGCCTCCTCTGCCGGTTTTCGATCATACAGTGTCAGATTCTCGTTCTCATCAACCATCTTACCGGCTTGTCTGGCCACAACCAACCGCAATGGTTTACAGGCAGGCCTTTGTGGCCGGAATCATCTCGTCTGGCGCTTCCTGTCCTAGTGAACTCAGCAGCGAGCTAGGACCGAATGGTGCCAACAAGCCAGCTCCCTACCAGAGGTCCAACATCGACATCAACATCACGAACCATTACAGCTCCAAGGTCTACACCTCTTCTTCGCCTATCGTTGGCGATGTCACCATCACAACCAAGCGAGATGTTCGTTTCGACTCCATCGAGATTATCCTGCTCGGAAATACCAGAACAAGGACAGAGGGTGTAAACTCACCCGCCGAGATTGCACATACCTTCCTCAAGCTGGTCATGCCAATCCCATCATCAACATATCCGGTCCCGAGAGTGCTGGAAACTGGCAGAAAACTGACGATTCCTTTCAACTTCGTCATCCCAAACCAACTGACCATCAGTGCCTGCAACCACAACGTGCAAACCGACCAAGTGCGAGATCAGCATGTCCTTCTACCACCAAGCATGGGAAAGGAGTGGGAGAAAGACGACATGTCACCTACGATGGCCTCAGTCGAATACACCATCAAGGCCAGGGTGTTTCGCCAGCCAAACGTGGGAGGAAAAAGGATCAGGATCATGGAAGCTAGGAAGTCCATCCAGGTCCTGCCCGCTTCGCCAGAGGAACCGCCTCTCAACATCACCGAGAACGACAAGCTCTACTGCATGTACAAGAAGAAGTCTCTGCGCAAGTTACTCTCCACCAAAGTCGGGACACTAACCGCCGAGGCCATTCAGCCAAGGGCCGCCATCCTCCAACCCAACGGTCGAACGATGACCTCCACCCCCATGGCCCAGATCCGACTGAAGTACGAGCCCACCTCATCGCAACAACTTCTCACTCTACCCACCATCACCAACATCTCCGGCAAAGTCACCGCACACACCTTCTTCAACTCCGGCACAGTACCCGCATTCCCTAACATGGGTAACTGGACCGCGGACTTCTCCACAGACAAGCGCGGAGTTTATTCGACATCCGTGCCGCTGCGCAAGATATCCGTGACCCAGCAACCGATCTGGCAACAACACCATTACTCGCTCGAGAGGCGAGACTCTGGGTATGCCAGCGACTTTAGCAGTCCCCGGTACCACAACAACAGCACCAGCGAAGCCGGTTCCTCCGAAGGCGAAACAACACCTGGTATCGACACCGAAACCCGACGATTAATCCCCCCATCACCACCACCAACAGCACCCAAGTCCTCCTCAAAAAAGACCAAACCCACCTCACCAATCTTCTTCACCTCCTCCCTCCCCATCCCCCTCCCCCTCCCCCTCGACCGCCGCACCTTCATCCCGACCTTCCACTCCTGCATCGCCTCACGGGTCTACACCCTCACTTTATCCATCACCGCCGCCGTAGGCAGCACCAGCAAGGCTAGCGCCGGTGCGAGCACCACCTTCTCCCTTACACTACCTCTACAAGTAGCGGTGGAGTGGGACCCAGAACAGCAGGAGCAGCAGAGGGTGGATGGACAGGGGTTGCCCCATTTTGAGTCGCTGTATGGTACCTCTGGTATGATGGGGCATATGGAGGAGTTAAACATGAATGAGGAGGAGGTGGCAGAGGTGGATGCGCATTTGAGGCCGAGGGTTATTGGGTTACCGCCTGATTTGTGGTATCGGGAGAGGGCGGAGAGGCAAATGCAGAGGGGGGGTCAAAGGGAGAGGGAGAGGGAAGGGGGAAGGGAGGGGGTGAGGGTGACTGGTGGAGGTGGAGGTGGGCAAGGGCAGGTGAGGGTTGTGGAGGGGGGAGGGTTGCCGGGGTATGGGGAGGCTATTCTTACTAGGTAATTTTTTTCGGTCTTGTTTTGTCTTCATTTTCATTTTCATTTGATCTCCATGGGCGTGTTAATGTGGGCTTTTGGCATATACGGATGAGAAAATTGGTCCGGATACGGGATGGAAGATGATACCATGGCGTGATATTGATTGGAATTCCCTTGACTGGACAAGGATGAAGATTGTACGATTTGTTTACTTTCCCCCTTTTTTTTCTAGTTGGATAACGACTAGGGGGTATAATGGATAATACACGATTTGAATAGCCGATGCCCCTTTAACATAAAAATACCCAGCCATTGCACTCTCCCATATTACTATGCCACATCCGTTTCTAAGTACTGGACCCTGTTAATCCTCTATGATTACCTATGCATACTGACATCGTCGTCGACGGCATTACCACATCCACATCAGCATCCTCCACCCCATCGTTTAACAACACCAACATAACCACCCCATCACAACTCAACAACCTGAACAGGATTAACCGCCCTCCCCGTATTCCCATAAGTAACACTAGCATTCACCAACAATCCCCCATTATTCGTCCCCGGCCCCTGCATCACCCACTTCCACACCACGGCAGTGGTCCCATACCAAATCACCCTCCCGGCATCCATCAAATCCATCCCAACTCTCTCAACCACTTCCACCACATACAAACTCAACGCCAGCCCGAAATAAACCGGCAACAACAAGATATTCACCAAATTCGTCGGCCTCTGCTTCTCCCGCATCTTTGAAGAAGGTTCCTGGCGATTCGGAGAGGCCGACTGAGGGACACTTGAAGAAAAGGCGGGAAACGAAAACACCGAAGGAAAAGCCGGCGGGAACGGAACGTCAGCGCCGCGCGCCATGAGCGACTCGTACGCCCGCTGGCACTCGTCGTAGTAGACGGCCTCGCGGCCGGCGCCCCAGTGGATGTGGCCGAACACGTGCAGCTTGGGCTTGACGCGCCAGAGCTCGGCGAGGAGGCCGGCGCAGCCGAGGTCGAGGTCGAGGTGGTGGCGGGGTGGGGTGTGCGTGATGAGGATGTCGGTTTCGAGGGGGATGCGGTTCGTCCAGGGGTGGGAGGCACGGTCGTATTGGAATCTGCGGAGTGGTTGTAAGTCAGACGGAAAGGCAGGAAGGGGAAAAGAAAACGAGGACAAAAACTCACGCATGCTCCGGCCCTCCACACCTCGGCACCCCTCCCCACCCCCAAACATTCAACTTCCTCCCCTTCGCCCTCCCCTCAAACTCAATCGCCATCGCACCCCCATTTTCACCCTCTCCCGCCATCCCATCCAAATAATGCACCCCCTCCGGCCACCTCAACTCCCCTTTACCCCCCTCCCCATCACCAAACAGCACCCTCCTCGCCCCCTCCACATCAAACCACCCATCATGATTCCCCCCCACCACCAACACCCTCTCAAACGCCTTTTGCCTCTTCACCTCCCCCAACCAATCCAACTGCCTCTGAATCCCCTCCCTACTCCCATCATCCGTCAAATCCCCCGCATGAATCAACAGTCCTCCCTCTCCTTCCGGAATCCTCGCTAGATCGAGCTCATGATCATGCGTGTCGGAGATGCAGACTACCCGGATGGGCGAGAGGTTGGAAGGGGGGTGGAAGGCATGCCCCCGGAGGAAAAGAAATAAATGGTAGAGGTGAGAGACAAAAAGGCGGAGGAGGGGGAGGGGGATGGGGATGACAAAAAGGGGGAAGGAGAGGAGGTTGGTGAGGAGGTGGTTGAGCGTGGTTGGGGGGTCCCATTCTGAGGGACGGAGGAGGTGGAGGGTTTGGAGGATTTGATGGATGCCCATTTTGGTTTGGATTTGGGGTTGGTGGTTTGGGGAGTTGAAGATGGAAGTTGACGGTGTGATTTCCTGCAGTGAGGAGAGGGCGGTAGGTGGTGACGTGTTTGGGCAGTAACGCTCGAGAGCTGTTCTCCCAGTTGTCCACTTCAGCAAATATGCTTTGTCTCTTGGGTCCTTGATTTGATGGTGGATGTCGATGCGGTTAGCAACACCGGAGTTTGAGATGGCAGTAAAGAGTGGTGTAAGTGTTCGGGTACGGTGCCCCTCGATGATGTGGTTGGGCGGAAGTTGGAGGTGAAATGATCAAGACCGGATCGATGATGACGGGAGGGGGTGAAAAGAGACGAGCTGCCCCGGGCTGGGCCCTACCCCGCTGCGGGTAATGCATTAGGGTACCTGAATACCCCTGTACTCTGCAGATCCCAACATCTTGGCGCTTTTCCTGTCATCCAACTTCTTCGGTCTCATGAGGGCCATCAAGGTACCAAATCTTGGGTATCGAGACCGAGCTCGCTGGAATAACCTCAAGTTCAGGTAGGGCATTCCCTTCCACTTCCCTTATCCTGGACGTCGTTCCAAGATCGCGTTGCCTTAAGCAGCTCCTCAGTGAAGGTATCACGAGAATGCTCTCAAACGTTGGCAAGAGAATTATGTTATTTTGCTACCTTACATTTATCGACGATATTCAATGTCTTCCAATGTCTCATACGGTGGTACGCTAACTAAACTCGCGGGTATAATGATCGCTCTTCTGTTCTTTGTTTTGGTTTTCTCTCCTTTTTTCCCCCTTCGCCTTGTCTCATTCCAAAACCCCCACCAGGCATTACAACGTGTAACAACCTCAAGCTCCCGTCCTATTTGGTCTTCAGTGATCCCGCCTTCATTGCGCCGCAATACTCCAAGAAAAATATAAGTAACCGATATCCAAAACCCGCCGTTGTGAAATGCCGCTCGCTACTATCTGTCGTGCGTCGGTAGGACACCACAGAAAAAACAAAGATGCACCTCGAACACCATCGGTCCCCATCCTGGAAACAGTAGTTAGTACTGAATGAAAGAATTTAATCGACTTTGATGGCCCTGTAATTCCAAAAGTCAGCAATTCATTCATCATCCTCTTAATCAGAAACACAACGAAAAGGTCTAAGAGGACGAAAAAAAGACTCACCCGTATATCCTCCTCACAAAAGCATAAGTAGTCAAGAACCCCACCGTGCCCGTCAACAGCCCATACACACAACACGCCATAAAGCTGTAACAAAAAAACAGCATAGAGCTCAGCAGCCCCGTGATATGCAGCTTAGCAAAGTAATACCACACGCAGTACAGAAAGACCCAAACAGCGCTTCCGCCACCGATAAAAAAGCTCTGCCACCACCAGTGGTAGTTCTCGGCACAGAGCTGGATATAGATGCTCACCACCGTCACCTCTGCGACCGTAACCACCAAGATGGCAAGGACGACCGCCAAGAACCCAAAGACATAATAGTACCCGCTCTTGTCCTGCCACATGCTCTGGAACACGAAAAGCAGCTCAATAAAAATGACGGCAAAGGGTATCAAGCCCGCCAGCAGCACGGTCCGCAACCCCCTCAAATACCACGCCTGGACGGGGATCTGGCGCGGGATGGTGCTCGTCTTGGTCGGGTGCTCCCAGGCGCCTTGCTTGCGGACGAAGCCGTACCAGGACCCCACATAAACCAGGGGCACCTGGACGCAGAGCCAAAGAAAAATGATGGCGATCAGGGTGCCGAACGGGATGGCGGTGCTGGAGGCCTGGGCCCAGACGAACAGGTTGAGGACGAAGACGATGGTGAACAAGAGTCCCGGAAAGAGGACGGCTGTGACGACCATGTTCTGGCGCCAGCGTTGGCCGCCAAAGGTCTTGTACACGCGCACTGAGAAATAGCCGGAGAAGAGCCCGGCGAAAACGAAGAGGCCGACGCCGAAGCTGACGAATCCGCCGCGGTAGCTGGGGTTGAGGATGCCCAGTGCGCTCAGAAGGACGAGTCCGATGGCCATGAAAAGCAGTTGCATACCGGAACCCACCAGCGGGGCGAGCAGGTGGCCGTAGGCGGGCGTGCGGAAGACGTCGGCGTGGAGGAGCTTCCAGCCTGTGATGTCCTCGAGGGCTTCGTCGTCGGAATCGACATCGGCTAGACTGTCGGGGCCAACCTCTTGTTCCAAAAGCCCCGGTACTTTCTCGGTGGCCGAGGTGGCCTTGGTCCTGCGCTTGGCTTCTACATCCGCTGATCTGGCCTTGTATCCCCTGATATCGGATCGAATGGTCTTGGCGACAACCATAAACACGACACCGGTCAAGACGCCGCAGATAATGAGCGAGTTGACGATGGCCAGCCAGTGGATCTTGTGACCGTCCTCCTGGTTGACAAAGTAGAGATCCCACCTCCTGTGCCACTCGATCGAGGTATCCTCGCGGAAGTAAACCGAGTAGCTGTATGGGATCGTGAGCTTCGCATCATCGTCATAAGAGTCGTCATCCTCGACATAGTACGATGACCCGGGACTCAACTCCAGCGTCTTGTTGGGCGCCAGGTAGAGCTCAAAGTTTTGCTCCACGTCGTGCAGGTTCGCCGGGCACCCGTCGGCATTCTTCTTCACGTCCGAGCCAACGCTCTTGGTATACACCTCGAATCCAACCACGACCTTGCCTCCCCTCTCTCCGTCCTTGCCGGGGGCCTTGCGATATCGGATCACGATGGTATGGTGGTTGTTGAGGTAGTACCGAGGACGACCGGACGACAGATCCGTGTAACCGAGCTTAAATCCAGCAGCGTAATACTTGCGTGTCTTGTCGACGGTCACGAAGCTAGTAGCGCCGGGGAGGTTGTCGACGATCCACTCGACCACATAGCCATCGCGGACGAGCTGGCGGGCCCGCTTCAGCTCCTTCCGGGTGATCTCGCGGTTGCAGAGAAAGTTGCACTCGGAATCGTGCTTCATCCTGAGCTCCATGTCGGACACCTTGATGCGATCGCCGCGCAACACCTCGCCTAGGTTGAGCGGGATGCTCTGTCCGCTCAACAGTCCGCCGAACTTGTGCTCGCCCGTGGGCGGACAGACGAAGGGCAGGTCGTAGTAGGCATACTGAAGCTGAGTGTTGTCCGAGTAGACCTTGTTGACGAGGAGTGGGATGGCCTCGTCTTCCTTGTAGCTCTTGACGGACCAGCCTGGGATATAAAAGGCATGGACCTGGTGGCAGAGAAGCAGGGCGAAGAAAGCTACCCACCGTAGCCCGACGGCCCCAATGGTCCGCTCCATTGTTGTGTAGTTCCCGGTCGCTTGTGTATTTTCCCCGTGGATATTGTTGTTGCAAGTCAAGTCATACAATGGGTTAGAGTTGTGTCGATAATTAGGGATGATGCTGTTACGTGGATCCCGAGTGACGGGAAGCTTATCGGCGTGTAGAGGTATGTATCGATCGATGTACAAGTATGAATAAACGGGCCGGATACCCGGGGCGGGGGGGGGGGGGGGGGGGGGGGGGGGGGGGAGGTGGAGCTCGTATTCCCTCTTTGACGGGCGAATCCCGCTTGTTCAATGGCTATCAGGCCGCCAAAAAAAAGGAATCGATAAGTCGGTTGGGATAATGTCTCGCAGAGATGAAGTATCAACGTGTCTGGTATGAAGTTCGGATGTCGGGGACGAGGATGGGGAGCGTGATCGTGATCGTGATCTCTCGTGGGTCTTGCGGAGTCTCGGCGACAGCTTGTTGTTTTTCTGGGGTTCCAGAAAAGGGGTCCTCTTGTTTAGTGCCTGTGATCCCTACAGCAACATGTGCCTGTGTACCTAAAGCGAGGGTTGAGGGTCCAGTTCGGGAAAAGGGGGGGCGCGTCCCTTGAGAAGGGGGTGTCACGGTCACAGAAGAGGAAGAACGAATGGAACTGGCACAGAGTACCACGTCGAGTGTTGAACAAACGAGTGCAGGTAAGAGTAATGGATTAGGTGAGAGGGAGGCACGCCACTGGGCCACGGAGATGGGCACAATCTTGAGTCGTGGATTCCTCAAAGTTGGGTTTGGTTTGGTGGTACTTGCAAGTGGATGGGGAATCCTTGAGAAGTTGAGGGAAGTCCCGTCGGGGGAAATGAGTGCGCGAATGATAGAGTGGGGCAGGCTTGCGCGGTCTCTCAAGTTCGCTTATCCCCTTTGGGAATAGGCCGCTTTAGCGCTTGGGCCAAGCAATCCATAAATTGATTAAGCTCATTGAGGCGCCTTGGCATTCCTCCTTTTGTTCCTCCTCCTCCTCTGCCTTCACACCATACAGGAAATCGACACCCGATGGCTAACATGAAGCCGATGTACTCGGTATTTCCTGACTTTACTGTATCTCATCTTACCATATAACTGGATATTAGCTTCTTTTATGGCATGTCCGTCTCGTCTATCCCTCTGAAGCATCACGACCAATGTCTCAACCATTCAATCAGAGCTTGATAGTAGGAGAGAGTATAGTATGGTTACGTCCAGCCAATACGAACTGATTGTGTCCGGTCACTCTGCATAGCACAAGAGGAAGCGACTGAAAGATCATAGATAACCAAGAAACTGCTATGATATTCAATGTAAACAAAGCAGATGATAAAGATTGTCTAGGCTTGAGGTGACTTTGTACTCAAACCTCCAGGGTAAGGTAACAAGCCATGTGATGCCCACTTCTCCAAGTTCTACAATCAGGAACTCTAACACCACCTCCTCCCACCCGCAAGATATATGAAAAAGCAAATCGCTAACCTAACCCCAACTTTTAACCAAACACACCACCCTCCTCACCACAACCCACAGAATGAAAAATCCCGGATCATTTGACAAACGAAAGGGGAAAAAAGCTAGAACGTAGCTGACTTCAACTCAACCCTACCCTATTGGGCCTATCCTTCAGTATCAGCATGATGCTCTTCATCCGAGTATTCTCCTCCCCCGCCCCCGGTCACTGTCGCCGTCGCTCTTTGCATCGACCGCTTACTTCTTATCCTCGGACTCTTTGGACTCCTTGGGCTACCAACCACCCCTGGTTGTCCTTGAGGTCTTCGTTTCTTGACTGGCTCTGTTGCCCGCTTGCCTGCTTTGATTTGTTTCCTTCGCTTCACAGCTGCTGCTGTAGCAGTGGCAACACTGGTTGGCGTTGATGGAGGTAGTTGTTTGTTGCTGATGTCGTTTTGATTCTCCTTCTCCTCTTCCTGCTCTCCTTGCATCTTTTGTTTCCCTTTCTCTCTCTTTGTGTTCTCGGGGGTCTCGATTTCGGCAATGTCCTTGCTCTCGCTCTTAGGAGAAACCGGGGTGAAAGGACGAGTACCGATAGTAGCACCAGTATTCGTCTCTGAACTTTGCTGTATCCCTCGACAGTTCAAAACAACCGGTGTCCTCTTCATTCCTCTCCCACTCTGCAACGAAGAGGTCCTGTCACTCCCAAACGTCCGAGTTCGTGGAACATGACCCACCACTCCGTTGTAAATCTCTCCGCTGAGAGCGTGATGATGTTGAGGTTTGGGCGAATGAAGAAGAACAGGAGACATCAACCCTGAGGAGTGTTCGTAGTCTGTCTCATCCGAATCATCCTCGACCCCGGTATCAAGGACATACCGCTGTTGTCCTCCGACGGCTCTCCCAAACGATCCGGCATTGATCGGAGTGGTGGTCCATGAGGAGCAACGACAATGCTGATTGTTCGGAACTGGGCTAGGCTGGCTCCGCTCAAAGAGGGTGCTCGAGTCCAGGAGCCCGGGTAGCTGTGTGCCGTGTGCTCCATAGCCAAAGTCGTTGAACAGTAGCTCTTCCTCGCTTTCGCCAGTATGACGCTGGTGTCCCTTGATGGAGGAAGCGTCTGTTGATATGTAGTCGTCAATGTTGAAATTATCAGGAGCTTCTGGTATCGGGAGGAATGTCAAGCTCGGTAATTGTGGGGCGCTTTTGAACGAGGTTTGGCTCAAGTTAACAGATGTATCGGYCGTGTGTTGGGATCTTGAAGGCGAAGACGGGTTGGATCTCATGTCCGAAATCGAGAGAGTGGAGGATGAGCTTGACCATGGTCGCTCGTGATGGTATTCGGGGTTCACCGCAAAACACTTCACCGACGATGCATTTGATATTGGGCTGCTGTCTCCTGGGGCCGATTGCTCCTCGTTTGCTGCAGTCAAAATGTTAGATACAGGAACATCTCACAAGACAACGAAAAGCCGGGGTAACCACTTACGGGATGATGACGCAGGTTTAATAATCTCTGGCGGTGCCAAAGATAGAGTGGCATCAAGAGCAGACGGTTGCAGCGTATTAGCAGCAATGGTCCTGAGGGGCCATTCGATAACAGGAGGGTGGTCTGGCACTTCGAAATCCTGCTCAGTGGTGGCGGCTGTTGTTGGAACGCTGGTGCTGTTGTTCGATTCAACGGGCAAATACGTATTGACAGATCTGGATCGTTGCAGGTTGCAGTTCACCGGCAGTCGTGCACCTAGAGAGAGAGCGCCATCTGGATGTTCGTAGGCAGGAACATTTGATGCATACGAGGTTGTTGCCTGTTGCGTGGTCCGGGAGTTGCTCGAGTTAGTCGACAGATCTATAGAAAGGTTCGATGCCACCGTTCGTGCCCTGGCTCTGTGGCTGTTCGGTTCCGATTCAAGCTGCTTTGTGATCTCATCCGCCTTTGACTTTTCGAAGATCATGGAGGAACGAGCATAAAATGCCTTGACCGAGGGTGAGTCCAGGTTGTGACCATTTTCTCCCAAATTCCTCTCTGCGACATCCTCGCCGTAATCTCTGGTGCCTGTAGCTTTCATCCGTATCTTGAAGTTGATGGGCTTGATCTCGGAGTGCGCTTCTATGATATCCCTGTAACGGCTTCCGGTATTGCTGACGATGGAGTTACTTCTTGAATGTACAGAAGGAGCAACTTGTGGCTGGGTGACGACTCTGGCATCAACCCCATTTTGTGAAACTGATCGGGCAAGTGGTGAAGTCTCGGGCCTGGCCATACGGAATGAAAGCGGAGGTGGTCTTCTGAGGGGACTTCTGGTGCCCGGTGCAGCTCGTAAACTGCCACCGACCCCTAAAGAGCGAGAAGGAGTGCGAAACCCATTCGGGGCTGAGTTTGGTCTCTTGATATCCTCTGCTCGAAAGCCAGGGATAACAGGACTTGGCATCGGGAGTCCATCGTCCACTAACCCATCAGTCCTGACGGCAATTTGGGCCTGGCTGACATCTCGCGGGAGGATCTTGATGACGAGTGGTCCATTTCCTCGTGCGGGTTTAGTTCCTGTCTTTGTTAGCAAATGGTTGACATGACATTGTGATGGATGAGTGTGAGAGCTTACCTAGAACAGGGGGTGTTCCAGCAACCATAGACTCATAATCTAACGATTTGGGGGAGACATCCACTTTGCTCTTGTTACCCGACTTCTTGCTGAATAGTCTAAGAAAGCCCATTGTGATGACCAGAAGCTGCCATTAGCAGCCAGAACGACTTGGAACCAGTTCAAAGGCTTGAGGTGAACACCCTAAGGAAGTAAAGATGTTGGGATGTGGATAAGTGCAGATACCAAACTCGTCTGAGTCTGGTATCCTGCTTCCAGAGGAGTACCTTGGTTGAAGTCTTGTGTCGCACTCGGTGTAGGATATCAGAAGTGATAAACCAGAAATCTTAACAAAGTCTATGTGGTAGAAGATGCAATGTAAGAAGCGGAGAAGGAGGGACAACAACAATAAGGGAAAGGTGACAGGGCGGCAGAAGCGGATCGAGAAAGCAGCAGAAGAAAAGAAAAGGAAGAGGGGGGGAGAAGGAAAAGCAGTAAAAGCGGCCGTTATTTCTTCGAGGAGGACTTCAAGCCACCGTTCCAGAATAAGTTGATATGCCCCCATTACCTCACTTTTACCACGCAAGAAAGTGGCTGCTGAGGACGAAGGAAATGTTCACTCAGCATCTCGCTGGCACGGCATGCCCAGCTGAGGCGCTTAGGTTACGCCGTGGGCTTCCGGGAGGTTGCCGCAATGAGAGGCTCAGTGTCCGTGGAATCTGCTTCTGCATAGTAGACAGCCAGACGAGTTGACACTGGCTTTGTTCAAGTGGTGAAGAGTCGGGATTGGTTGGAATTGGTTTGTCATAGTTCCCATCTTCTTGGGGTTTCCCGGCGTCAGGTAGCACACTCGGGAGGATGAGTACATGTCGAGTGAGCGTGTCTGTTTCTGATTTTCCGTTACTCCCACCGTATCTGGCTTTTTCTTGCCTGCTTTCACTAGCACTGACTGGGTGAAGTTCATGACGGTGAAACGTCAAGCAACAGCCACTCGACATGGTAACTCTCCAGCTTTGGATGGCGTGGGGGATGAGGGCATACGGAAGTTTGTGGGTCTTGATTATTTCGAGCAGTGCGGCTGCCGTTTAGCGTTTGTTTGAAGTCGTCTGTGGCGGATGATCTTCGATATTAGACCAACGGAGACGAATGTTGTCAGAGATATCTGTCAGGTACCCAGTCGCTTCGGTTACTTCAGTCTCCTTCCTGCGTTTGCTTCGCTTCTGCCACTCTCGCCTCCTGCCTCGCCCGCCTCGATGCAGTGGTGCGTTTGTTACAGAATTCGGGAAGGCGCTGTTTGTGGTCGGTGACTACAGTACCTAGGTAGTCCCGGCGTCATCATCTCAGCTGCAGTTGCTGCTTTGGGTCAGTGGTAAATTACCATGGGTGATTCATGTTACCATGGCTGACGCACAAGCAAGACAAGCATCGCTGATGATCCCATTTGGTTTGGGTGATCGAAGTAAACAAAAGACAGCCCAATCAAGGAACCGAGAAGAAACTTGGTTAGGTTGTATGGGAGCGAGCTCAAAAGCATGAAGAGTTGGGTTACCACTCATGTCATCCCGAGAAGTAAGGGAACTAGGCAACCCCCTGGCCTGGTTATTTTCAGCGATCTTCGCGATGTTTGGCGCAAAGGATCGCTGCGTGGGCGGTCACTAGCCGAACGTTTGGGGGGCTTCGTTTTCTCGCGTGGACGCCTCCACGGCCTTGTTGCCGAATCACAGCCCATGTCGCCATCCGATTTGGGGGCTTCACTTTCTTTCCATGCAGCAAACTGTCTGTTTCCATCCTTCTAGCGGTTCAGGAGGGCCAGGGTTTATTTTGGCGCCCCTATCAGCGTCACTCATCAGCCATGGGGCCTGAGATATCTTGGCTTTTTCTCAGAAGCACGCCAAATGTTCGTATTCTTTCGGTTTACAAACATTTGCAAAGTCACGTCCGGCACAGTATGATGGGCTAAACTTGAAATTAGTCTAGGGGCTCTCAAGGTCAGTAATCATATTCCCAAGGACTGAACGATCAACGACAAAGAGGTTTCACGTACTTATCAAGGTTAGACCTGACCTCATCTCTGGGATGTGTTTAGCAAAAGCAAGGCGTGATCGCCGGTATCAGATCTTACCACAAAGTCCAGAGCTTCAAGGATTCGTACTATCCGCGGAGCCACCCGGCCTCCTCCGTAAGAGCAATCAGAGAGACTGGCCCAAATAGCTCGCATTCCCAGGGCCCTGTTAATTTCTTCCCGTTTGGCCATGCCAGTTCCCGTCGGCAAAGGGGTTCTGCCTTGTTTCTACCCGCTTGCTCCGGCCGTTACCCATAGGGATGAGTAGTCACTTCTTGACCTGTTTTTCAATCTTCAAGTGCCCATTAGCCCCCATCATGCTGTTGAGACATTCTTCTTTTCGCAAATCGCTCCGAATTCTTGAAACAAATTGCACGGGTGTGCCAGTGAGCAGGCTGCTTCTCGTATCACGTATTCGTTGCACCTGTATCGCTGTCATGTTGCTCGAATCTGGTCTTTGTCCTTGTCAACTATGCATGCCTGGGCCTTCCCCAGAAACCCATATGTGGGGGAAAGTGTCAGATATATAGTAGTTAGCGGGATAACTAAACTCCATCCGAGGCCGGTCAAGAGCTTCCGTCGTCCCGGTCCCGAGGAACTGGGGAATTCTATTATCAGACATTCCATAGACCCTACTAAACTGACGCGGCCAAGCACTCCACGGTGAATACGGGTTCCGAGTGTCTGGCTGCGACGAGTAGCTGTTGTGTAGTCCCTGTGATATTTTAAGTAAAACTATTCTATGTCTTGCGCCGCCATCAAGAAATTCACGCATGGAGTATTCGTGGGTCTCGTACGTACATATACGCTTGCTGATATTCAACCGTTTTTATCCCTCGAGCTGGTTATAGAACACAAGGCAAGGCGGAACCCTGGTGTAAGGGCTTATTTCGAGTCTTCCAAAAACTCGAGCCTGGGAGGCACGCATCTCTTCCACCCCACTCTCTAATCGAAGCTGCCGGCAAGTGCCACACAGCTGAACCTCAAGTCGCCGCCCCCTCTCTCCAAAAACTTGAGCGGTCCCAGCGTCAAGGCCGCTTGGCTCAGGACATCCTCGTCCTTCCCAAGCTCACCCCTCTTCAGCGGTCCCTTTCTGCGTCCGTCCAGCTCCCACAAGCCTCCATCCTCAGCCTTAACGAAGCAGACATAGTGCAAATCGACATCGTCCGTAGCGGCCGGTGCCTCGGTATCGCCCTGGGTCGCCGCGCTCTTGTGGGCATTAGCCAGCTCAGCGTTCGTCTCCAGCGCTCTTGCCCTCGCGACGGGATCGAGCGGTGTCGCATCCTTGATGATCTTGTCCAGGGTCGAGCCCTCCTCCACGAGCTGGCGGGCCGGCCCGTTGACGGCCGCGTGGAGCAGGCCCATCAGGCCGCAGGCGTTGCGGATCGTCTGGGGGAACCAGAGGACGGGCTCTTGGGGGCCCTTGCCCGAGTAGTCTTCGAGGAGAGAGTCCTCGGCTAAGCGAGCCGATTCGTAGGCGGCGGAGACGGGGAAGACCATCAGCAAGGCCAGGGCGGGGCGCGGGATGAAGGCGAGCATGTCTGGGTCGGTGAGGGAGTAGACGTCGTGGATCTGGAGGGAATTCGAGAGACCGAGCTTGTGGAGGAGGGTGGTCATGAGTTCGGGGTTGGCTTCGAGGGGGATGAAGGCCGGACGGTCGGAAGCGGCGGGGACGCCGCCGTGGGGATCAGCTTCGTTGGAGGCCATGATGAGGGTATTTCGGTAGGTTTATTCGTTCGTTTGCTTGGTGCTGATGCTGAAGCTGTGTTCGAGACTCGATCAGCTTATGAAGCAAAGGTTGCTTGGTGAGGGTGCTTCGAGAACGCCCAGAGGTAGCTCGATGAAGCTTGACCCCGCGGTCGGCGCACGCAACAGCCCCGCGCTGATATAAGTACCCAGCCAGGGTTCGATCACTGTAAGCAGATGTTTTGGACTTACCCTGATGTTTCCCACTTCTTAAACTTGATGTATAAAGAGTGGTTGATGTGTCGGTGATTTGTCCTGGTGGAAGACAGCTGCGATCAGAAGAACTGTTGTAAGGTGATGGTTCCTGGAGAGAGAGAAACGAAGGCATCCATGTGATGATGAGATCATATGCACACTGTGGAGACCTCGCCAATGGGGGGTTCCCGGTGGATCGCAGGGGCAGCTGAAGTCCTCACTATATGCGGTCCAGGAACAGTACAGTGTCTCTTTGTATAGCACCATTCAGTGAAACCATGATACTCACCTGTCCACATTGGATGTCTGAAAGAGGTCAGCAACACCAAGGGCAAAAGAAAGACTAGAAGTTATAGCCACAGAGAGGAATTTGTATTCCCAGAGAAGCATTTATACATCGAACAACAATTCCCCAATGACCAGGCTAACCAACTTGCCCCTGAATACCAACGCCGACCATCTATGTAGTTCTACTGGCATTTTATTCCGTTTTGGTAGACCTACACATAGCATCATACACGCCCAGCTCCACAGATTCCATATAGTACAGATATCGAAGGTCTTTATTCTCGAGAGACACGGCTCTTGGGGCTCTCAGTTGTCCTGCGAACGCGAACTGGCAAAGCAGCATTAACCTCCTTCTTCTCCCGATACAACGGCTCCTCGTGTCCCTCGGCGTCCCACAGACCGGGGCCGCTCTCAGCGACAGGTGCATCCTCAACCACCTCGCCAAGAAGCTTCTCCTCCTTCTTGCTGTGCGACTGGGCCTGGCGTCTGAGCATCTCACGACGTCTTTGTTGCTTGTCTGCCTCGTAATCGGCAGATTCCAGACAGTTTGTGATCTTCTCCTCAACCAGAGATTTGACGTGGAACGCAAGATTTTGGCTGATGAACACGCCACGGTACCGGTAGCTGAGCCACAGGTACAGAGTGACGGCCTTATGGAGACCTTCGAGTCGCAGCAGATAGTCCTTTTGTCTCTGGGGAGTAAGCTGTGAAGCATCGACGTCGAGCGCCTCCAGATCAATCTCGGGAATCTCGAGCAAGTGACCTCCGGACAAGTTGGCAATACTCCAAGCGAATGCCCTGAGAATGTCTTTTTGGCTCTTTTCCCGGAGTGAAACGGGGGCTGTCAGCAAGACCGAACGGTCGTATATGCTGAGGTCGAACTCTTTGAGGACATCAGAGATGTCGAGGTGCTCGCCAAAGCTGCACATGCTGAAGGAGCTCGAAAGCCGTGCCATCTCCCTGAGTCTGGACAGAACGAACGCAAGGGGAACGTCGGGAGAGAACAGGGAGGCAAACCGCTCGATGATGTGCGAAGGCGGCATGATACCCGCCGCGGCAATGGGCTTGGCGTCCTTGTTAAGATGCTTCCTGATAACACCGAGATCCTGATCATCCATAGCTGTGACGAAGCCCGGCGCTCCCCACTTGCTAAAGGCAGACGTAGCTGAAGAAGTCTCCTCTTCTTTGCCGGAGCGAACAGCATCGTTGGCTGTCCTATAACGACCAGCCCTACCGCCGATTTGCTTAACTTCC
This sequence comes from Neurospora terricola FGSC 1889, assembly GCA_009805285.1. NCBI lineage: Eukaryota > Fungi > Ascomycota > Sordariomycetes > Sordariales > Sordariaceae > Neurospora > Neurospora terricola. The sequence goes on along the minus strand of RANZ01000009.1, from coordinate 40,299 downwards.
GGGATCGTTAGCTGGCGATGCGCCATGCCATCGAATTTGAATGCCGATTCGAAGACGACGCGCTTGATCTCTAGGTTCAAACCCATGCCAATGGCATCACTAGCAACCAAGAAATCGTAGTCGTTATTCGGGTCATTGAACAAGGCAGCCTGCGCCGCTCTAGTTTCGGGCGGCAACGAGCCGTAAACGATGGCACATTTACGCCCAGTTGCTTCTTCGATACCAGCTTTCAGAGAGTGCAAGTTGACCCGAGAGAACGAGATGACAGCGTCACCCTTTTGGAGATTCTTGAAGTCGTTGCCGACAGCTTGCTCCATGGCAAGCAAGGGGTTCAGCCTCTCATAACGGTGCACGATGCACTGGTCTCCCAAACGAGCGCAAAGTTCCTGTATCAGATCAACCACTCTTTCCTCGCCACAAAGATGAAGCTCCTTTGCCTGACAGCCCAGGACCGCCTGGGTCCAAGCCCAACCACGGTGTTCGTCGGCGATCATTTGAATCTCGTCAATGACGGCGACATCAACCTTCCAGTTCAATGGCGTCATTTCCACCGTACAACTCCGGAAGAACATGTCGGCGTCTTCCGGTATCCTCTGTTCCTCGCCTGTGATGAGGGCACACGATTTCCCCTTGGCGGTGAATCGCGTGTAGATTTCGTGCGCCAGCAGTCGAAGGGGGCCGGCATAGATGCCCGATTTTGCGTTTTCCAGAGCTTTCAAGGCGTTGTATGTCTTTCCAGAGTTCGTTGGGCCGACGTGCAAGTGAATAGTGCGCTGCAGTTGGCGAGTAGCAGGAAACCATTCGTAAGGGAAGCGCAAATCGGCAAGTTGCAGGTGCAACTCGGTGGTGGACTTTGAAAACTTCTTGCGCATCAAGAAGGTCTGAAGCGCGTACCGAAGCTCCTTGGTCAATCCCGCCGCATCCCCCTTGATAAAGGCAGCGCGCAAGTTCCAGAACAGAGGGTTATCAGTCCGCGCCGTCATGCCGAGTGCGCTCGCCAGGTGAAACGACTTCTTCAGGGCATCTTTGAAGAGGGAGATCTCTTGGTAGTAGCTCTCTTGGGTGTGTAGTCCGAATGCTCTGTATTCCCGGTGCTCTGGGTCCCATTTCCCCAATTCCCATAGGAGGTTATTTAGTCGGTGCTTTGTAAGGTCGTAGAACTCGTCGTATCTCTGCCGCAGCGCCGGTTCGGAGGGCGTCGTCCTTCGCTGTGCCTTTTCTCGGTCATTGAGGCGTCGTCGTAGCTGCTCGTCAGCTGGCAAGTCCTACGTGGCGAAAGAAGGTCAGCAATCCGGAAGGTGAGAGCTCGGGAGGGAAGATGTCGAGGGGTCGAACATTGAAGGATTTAACTGAAGTGTCGGAAGCGGTCTTGGAGCTGCGCGGCGCAGGCTTCGATGGTTTAGACGACTTCACCCGAAAGCGGCGAGTAACAAGGACTGCGCTCCGCGGACATCTCCAGGCCTGTCCTAACAACGCGTTCATGACGTTGGACGAGGAGCGCCAGCGATCATGCTCGTCGTTCGAGTCGGCACGATTTGTTGGTTTTCAGAGGCGTGAAGTTGAGCCCGGAACAGCGTTTGGGGATAGAGGCGGCTACAATAATTCTTATCGTGGAGTTTGTGACCCTCCGTCGGATCCAATTCTTTTTCTTATCGTTCCTGTCTTCCCACACTCTTGGCACTGTGCTGCCTTTGACGGACCCCTGGGCCTTCGCTGTTCACCCCGGCTGGACTCCAACTGGCCCACCCGCCAAGCCCACAAGGCCGTCAAAGGTGGAGGTGGTCCTGCATCGTCATCATGCAGCCCGTGAGTGGACTGACACTCCGCTCTGTAACCTCAGTGGTAACCTACCGTGACCGACAGCTGAGCATTTCGAGAGTCTCGGTCTCGATCTCGATCTCAGCATCCATCATACCATTCGAACACCACGAGCCGCGACCCGTTATCTTGAGATTTAGACGCTGAGCCAATTCGAACGTTCTTCCACAAGCTCCCAGGCATCATCCTCTACACATTGACTTGACACCCGCGACCTAGTGATCCCAAACAAAGGATCTAGCCGTACCTCTCTACGCGCATCCAAAATGGCTTCGTCCTCGACTCCAGCAACTCCTCTCCTCTAGTACGTTGGTTCACTACCTTGCTCGTCCCACAATCCCTACGTCAGGATAGTCAATCAACAAGCTCAATACTAACAACCATTTCCGCAGCTCCTGCATCGCCCACAACACCACTATCCTAGCCGAGTGCACCACCTCCGCCTCATCGCAGACCTCCTCGCTCGCCTCGCTCATCCTTCCCAAGATCGACCACTCGACCCCTCAAAAGCTCACCTACACCCATGGCTCCTACCACATCCACTACATGTCCGAGTCGCCCTCGGATTGGACGTCGCAGCCCTCTGCCTCCTCCGCGGGGGGGCTCACCTTCCTGGTCGTAGCCGACTCCTCCCTAGGGCGCCGCATCCCCTTCGGTTTCTTGGTTGAAGTCCGCAAGCGCTTTCTAGCCCAATACCCGCCCGGCCCGACCAACGACTTCGCCGACATGCCCAACTACGGCGCGGCCTCGTTCAACTCGGAGCTCAAGACGCTGATGGTCGACTACGGGACCACGGGCCAGGGGCAGAACGATGCGATTACCAATGCTAAGCGGGAGATTGAGGATGTGAAGGGTATTATGACGAGGAACATTGAGGGTCTGCTGGAGAGAGGCGAGAGGATTGATCTACTGGTGGATAAGACGGATCGGCTGGGCGGCAGCGCGCGCGAGTTTAGGGTTAGGAGCAGGGGGCTCAAGCGCAAGATGTGGTGGAAGAATGTTAAGCTGATGGCGTTGTTGGCGTTGGTGGTGGTGTTGATTGTGCTGTCGATTGTGATGGCGGTTAAGAACAGTCTGCCATGAATGATCGGGTTGGTTGGGAGCAAGTTTTGGGTTTCTGGTTGCCTGAGTGGGCTTGGGTTTCATGAGTGATGGGTTACGAAAATACCGGGTCTGATGTTGTCATGGCTTTTGCTTTTCTGTTTCTGTAGTATCGGCGCTTTTCTCATTTTCTGGTTGCGTTACTCTTCTGTTTCTTCGCTTGTTTCGGTTATAGTTCGTAGAGCCTGTATCATTGCTTTGTTTTCAATCGGGCCTTCTTCTCTCATATTTTGCCAATGCCCGCTTTGCAACCCATTGGTTCGGCGACAACGTTTCTTCTTGGTCCGGTTACCGTGCTTCGATCCGTCAGTTGCTCAGTTTCAATGCTGTGCACAACTACCCCATGGTTAGATCGGACGTGTATAGCTTCAATGGCCAGGCGTAGGAGAAGATATATACCTAGTCGGTAGACGCAAAACCTCTAGCAAGGAAGGCGGACATTGTAGCTGCGGTCACGACGAGGGTAATATGAATGAAGGGAACGAATACAGAGCTTGGAGAACTACATATGTTCAAGAAAGAGTTAAGAGCTGTTGGTCGAACCTAACCCAAGTGGAAGCACCGGGTAATTTATTTATCAACACAGTGGAAAACGGTAATCATGCCATTATAGTCTTCATCAACACCAGGCGCGACAACGCGGGGCATCGCCAGCTTTGTTTTCATCAACAGCGACAAGCTCTCCACCAGAAGCGCCCGCTTCACTACGATGACAGTAACGTTTCGGTAGCTATTACCATCACTTCCTCTGCCGTCCAAATCGCCAAAAAGAAATCACCGGGAAAAATAAGAGAAAAAAGATAATGGAACCAGGTCAAACAGCACCCCCAGAACCCTCATCGCTGCCTCCTCAATAGTATGCCCCCAGTTACCGAACGAAGCGCCGTATTGCCGTATCGTGATTGTCGTCGGATCGTCAAAGGGGCTGTCACTTTGCCGGACGGATGGGGGTCGGGCACACCCTTGGGGGGAGCGGAGGGAGCTCCGGAGCGGACGGGGCTCCTTTCGTCGAAAATTGTGCCGTTGCCGGGAATCGAACGGGTGAGGGCCTGTGAGTCTGGCCTGTTGATTTGAACATGCGCTTCGTTGACCCGCTTGACCATGTGTCCCATTCGGAGGTGTTGGAAGATCAGGTGAAAGACCTAGTATATATACCTGGGGGCGCTGGTGGTCACTGGTGCCTGGTGGTAGGTTGCCGGGGCAGGTTGCCGGGGCAGGTTGTCGGGCAAGGAAACTGGCGTGTTGTGACGGCGAGTTGGAAGGTACTCTCTCTGTCTGGCTTTGGCTCGAAGTGAAATTGTAATTGCTTTGACACCGCGCGAATGTCCTTCTATAACGTCCCATGACCCTACTCCAAAGGGTAATACGCGTCTTGACCTCCTTTACAAATAAGATCCCATTGGCATTATCGCCCATGTATTCGTCAATCCTTGCTCATATCCCATCCCCAGTTCACGATAATGAGCCATCAGAGATGCTCTCGCTTCTCTCACACCTTACACCTCCTCATCCACGCATAACCCTTTCCCATCCACCACCCTCATAACCTCGAACTCCCTCCAGCAACCTTCACCGACCCTATCGCCATATTTCCCAGAACCGCAACCCCTTGCCCCTGAAGCCTTTGCGCATCTTGGAACATATACCCATGGACCACCGGGCTCACCACATGCGACGATGATGTGACATGAGGTCCGGGTTTTTGAAGTGTAAAAGACGGACTTCTCCGCAGTCTCGGCGTGAAAAAGACTGGATGGCAGTAGGATGGGTTGAGAGTCATGATAGGTGGTGGTGGCATTGCCGCTTTTGGAACAGACGTAGGCTGCTTTGTTCTTGACTGTGAGACTGATGATGATAGTAGCGGTGCCTGAGCCTCTGTGGGGTTTGATGGGAGGGCCGTCATGGATGGATATGCCCTTGTTGTTGATGCGCTTGCTCTGACGGTCTTAGGTAGTGCCGGTACTTGGTATTTAGAGATCTCTCGGTTTATAGCTTGGGTGAAGTCAAGGTTGAACTGCGTAGTGGAGTTGGAGTTAAGGGAGGGTACAAGGTGTATGCGCCCACGAAGCTGTGTGCTGTTGATGGCAATTGTTTGAGCCTTCCAGAGGTTGAGGACAGATATGATCGCTGGGACAGAAACTCGGCTTCTTGATAAATAAATATAAGTTCTGATATCAGAGACAACTCGGCGGAGATCAAATGGGCGATCTCTTATGCACCCCATGAATTCATGGTTCCGGGACGTTGGATCGCGAAGGATGAAGTTCGTCATTGTTGATCATCTTCACGTGAAGTGCCGAAGTGGCCCCACTATAATTACCGGCCCGGCGTGCTATCCCCGCTCAACATGGTGCCGAGCGACCGAGGGCTCCGCCCATGGATCGGCCCGTCCCCGAGCATCGGAACCGAATTCCACCACATCTGGCCTGCTCTGCCTGCATTTTTATACATTATGGTGGTGTTTTGTCTATAAAAACGTGAAATCTATATGCCTTTACTGGTCTACTTGGCCTCCTTCTAGGCAGTCTTTTCTCCATTCTTTGCCTTCTTCCCATTCTTGGGCTTTTCTTTCTCTTTCGGCTTCCCCTTCTTGATCGTGTTAACCAAAGCTTCAATCTCCTCAACACGCTCCCGTTCCTTTTTCTCCTCCTCCTTCTCCATTTCTCTTTTCTTCGCCCTTGCCCTCTTTGCAGCCGCGTCCTTCTCCTTCTCCTCAATCAATTTATCACTGGATTCCCATAGCTTCTTCGCAATAGCTTCGTCGTCCACATCCTTCCGTGCGCAGTCTACCACCATGCACTCCTTAACCACCTTTCCACCCTTGTCGCGAACGAGACTGCCTTCCATAACGGCCCACAAGATGGACTGCGCGCCCATCCTTGCGCTCTTGAGGAAAAGCCAGGAGAACATGTAAAGGAAGAGGTACACGATGAGACCCCATACAGTGCCTCTAGTAAGCCACCGACGCATGCCAGGCGTTCTCGTGTATCCAGGGTCCACCAGAAAGACGCGCGCATTCATCGGAAGCTGATCGGGCCTCTTGTACGCGTCCAAGTGCTTCTGATATGCCTTGCCAAACACCATCATGGCCATCTTACTCCGCGCGTATGCCTTGTCCGGGGACCAGTCCTTCTTATCCAACGCTTTATCCAACGACGGCGAACGGATGTAGGCGGAGCATGTCGGGATGATGATGCGCACGTCTCGGTCGAACGGTTGCGCGCGAATCGCGGGACTGAGGATACCCAAGAGATGGAAGTTGGAGAGGTAGTTAACCTGCCAGGTACTCTCCACCCCATCCGGTGTCTCTGTCCTTGCCTTTCCGGGCGGTGTGAGGGTCGCTCCGCAGAGGATGATGGTGTCGAGGCGGCGGGGAGGGGCGTTGTCGACCCATTTTGTCGCAAACTTGCGGACACTGTGCAGGGAGCGTAGATCGACTTGTTCGGCGTAGATGAGCTGGTTGTTGGTGCGATCGCGCATATCATCGATGAAGTCCACGAGAAAGGGATCGTTATGCTCGTGGTGTGTGAGGAGAATGACTTGGGCGCCTCGCTTGGCAAGCTCGTATACCGTAGCAGCGCCGATTCCTGATGTGCCGCCGGTGATCATGACAACGCGGCCGTGCATGTTCCGTTCGGCCGTACATGTCGCCCCACTGGCATAGATCTTTGTGACAGCGATGGCTCCTAGAGCGCTGCCGGCTTTGGTGAGAGCCCACGGCCCGGGTAGCCATGATGGCCACCCGTCGATGACAACGCTGGCGAGGAACGGGATCGGCATGATGCGGTATGGGTGTTCGAAGGGATCGTAAGTGCTTCCGTTCTCGTTACAAGATCATTCTGCGGTTTCGTGTATGTTGTTGCTGAGGCAGAAACGGGGGGCGCATGGAAAAAGAGGCCAACAAGCTCTAGAAAGGAGAAGCTGCCTCTGTCGCAATTGGTCCCAACTGCAGTCAGAAGTTTTGGCTCCAACAAAATGTCCACAGCAGGCTCAAACACGGTTACGTCAGGGGCTCAGGGGCTATAATTAGCGACCCACTTCACCAAAGTCACCGAAGCCCAGGGCAACGGGACAGCTTGAACGTTCGGATCCATCGATCCAAACATGGACCGGGGCCGGGAACGGAGCCGCATCGACGGCAGGCATCAGGGCCCCACCCACCACACCTCAAGCGCGGGCATCAAGGTTCTCCCGCGAATCCTCCATCAATTACTTCACGACTTTACGCTCCACTGAACTTCACATCAAAGCTACCTAGCCTACAGCTCACGTATCTGTCTACACAACTTGTCCAGCCCCTCCTCCATCGTCTATTCCCAGATTACAACACAGACTCAACCAAGAAAAGTTGTGCGCATGCACCACTCACAATGAGTTCCTCGGAAAGGCGAGCCATCAAGGCGAAAGACGATGATGAAGAAGACATTCCCCTCCACCTCCTCCGTCCCTTCGGCACCGGGTTATACAAACAACAGATAAAATTCGTTCCCGCCTCCGATGGCGATCTAGACTCAACCAGTTCGACGGCGGCCAAGTCCAACAAGCCAAAACTTGACGTAGCTGATCTCTACCTGAACATGGTTCTCGCCAACAAGGACAAGCCCCAGAACAAGGAGAAACAAAAAGAAAAAGAAAATCCATCAACAGCGACGGATACCACCACCACCCCCTCAGACACAACCCAAACCACAACACCGCCAACAAAGCAGCCACCAATAGTACCACAACAGGAAATCTGCCAGATCTGCAGCCTCCCCTACGAACCCACCCCACGAGGAAAAGCAGCTCACGAAGCCTCCTTCGCCCATCAATCTCGTCTCCCACACTCCCACCCACCCTCAGCACTCGACCGTTCACGGATGGGGCTCAAACACCTAACAAGCCACGGCTGGGACCCAGACTCTCGCCAGGGTCTCGGGTCCGCGGCACAGGGGATCCAGTTCCCCATCAAGGGGAAAAAGAAAGATGATCACTTGGGATTGGGGATCGAAATACCCAAAAATGGGCTGCCATTGCCGAAGAAGAAGGAGAAGTTGTTGGATGCGAAGAAGGTTCGGAAGATGGCGGAGGTGGAGAAGAAGAAAGCAGAAAAGATACGGAGGGAGTTGTGGGGGCGGGGACCGGATTTGGAGAGGTATTTGGGGAAGGGGGCCGGTGGGTAGGTGGTTGTGAGTGTGAGTGTGTAGGGGTGTCATTGGCACTCTGGGAGGGTGGTATAATGTTATCGACCTAGGTCCGTGGGAGCCAGAGCAAAGCGACTGGTGGATGGAAGTTCTTAATTCGAGGAACTCGCCTTCTGTCGGACACTAAAGGTGTAAGATGCTGAATGTTCTAAGAATGCATAATTATTGTTAATATTTAGCGCCCATCAAGGCGCGTTTCCATCACCTAAAGCCAAGGCAACGCCGCCATATGGGAGACATGTGAATGTAGCGAATATCTCAACATCTTCAACTTCATTGCTGCTTTGATCCGGCATACAGCCGAGGGACTCCCTGGATAAAATGTTCTTGTTCCTTTTTGTCCCCTTTATATCCTCGACACCCACTGGAACGAACAACCTCTCTTATACGCGCCCAACCTCAAACAAACCCATTAACTAATGAAGCACAGGCATCCCAAAGCAAAATAGAAGATCAGAAGGGGGAATACCGCCAACCCAACCCGGTTCTTGACAACGCCGCTTCCACTGAGAATGCTCACACCCGCCGCAAAGGACCAGCCCACAAGCAGCAGGTAGACCGGGATCCTGGCGACCCAGTACAGCGAGAGAGCGGAGAGCATGGCGGCCAAGACGAGAGGGAAGAGGGTGTATCCGATGATACAGACGCTCTGGGCGAAAGAGCTGTTTTAGACACCAATCTGTTAGCATAACTCCTCTCACGAATCTGACCCGTCAGTAACAGGGCCATGCAAACACTCACATATTCCCGCCCAACAACTTAATCTGCGCCGTCACCACCGCCTCGCCAATCCACACCATCGCAAACACCCCACTGAACACAATCTCCCTCTGCTGCTCCCTGCTCCTAAAGCTCAGCAGCGTGCTCAGCAACAAGCAGAAGATCAACGGGCCCCAAAGATCCCAATCCCTCAGCCCAGGGCTCATATTCCCCTGCTGCAGCAGGCTCTCCGGATCCATCACCCTGCTCGCCAAGCCCGTCAGCTCCTCTCTGGCCCCTGACAGCCCGGCGTTCCGGATGTTGGCGTAGGCGCCCCGCAGGCCGTCTTCGGACTCGAGCATGGTGCCGCCGAAGAGGTAGCGCGGATACAGCACCTCGCGCATCTTGGACCACACGGCAAGCAGGTCGCGGCGGAGCGTCTCCCAGACGGTCTCGTCGATGGTGTTGTTGGGCGCACGGCGGTCCTCGCCGGGGATGCGGGAGGTCCAGGCTGATTGGGTGTTTCCGGAAGAGGACGAGCCGACGCCGGCGCCGGCGGAGGAGGAGGAGCCGATGGTGCCGGTTATGGGTGCGCGGGAGGAGGAGGGGGCGAGGGGGTCGTCGAAGTCGTTGAGGTCGGCTTTGGGTGTGAAGACTGGGTGTTAGCACTCGTCTTTCTTGTTGTGTGTGGATGGAAGGTATGTGTCTAGGTAGGCTGGCGTGGTGCCCCTCCTCCTCTGGTGGAAGCCTCTTGGTTGCGCGGACCACCGGGGGACGGGATAGACTTAAAGGTAAGAAACTCAAGGGACCCAGTAGAGCTTACCATCGTCGGGATCTATCAGATCATCGTCGTCCAACATCGGTTGTTGACGGTGGTAGTCTTTACCACCTAGTGAGGCCATCTTTGTATCGTCGTGTGTAAATGCGGCCGGGCGAGTCGTTCGTTTGTAGCAGTAAGCTCCCTGTTTGGGTAGGCAGGATTCTCGGACGCAACCAAGGTTGGCCCCTTTCAGTCGGTCAGTGTTCGGTCGATTGGAATGTCAGGAGTATATTCCCAGTCGGACGGGATAAAGTGCCAGTGGTGTTCGTGATTAGTGGTGGTGGTCTGCCTAGGAGCTGTTGTGTGGAAAGCTCGCAGACGGAAGCTTCAATTTCTCGGGGACGAATGGATTGGACGGGCCACGTCCCCATGTTCAACACGGCGGACGGCCCCTTCCACGGTCAGGGCGCTGACGTTTGACGTTGCTACAGGGCAGTGCTCCAAGTGGCCCAAGCTCCAGTGTGGTATTAGCCCAGGGTTAGGGTTTTGTGAAGGCTAAAACATCATCAACGCAATCCTTACCTTGATCAGACTTCCTGCCATAATATCTCTCGAGGTCCATTCTATATCATTATTCATTTGCTTCTTATCTCTAAGCTTCCTTGTAGAGGAAAGCCTCAAGATGGATACTATGGTTTACATCACTTTCCGCGTCAGTTCGCGGTGGTAGATTGATCCAGTCTAGACACTCCTCATCCATGTTCCAGAGCCTCTAATGTAGCTGAAACAAGACAACAACAGCAGGCATGCTCCATCTTCTTTTCAGTATCCCTATTTAGACTTTCAACAAGTCAACATTGCTCAAACATAAATCATCATAATAGACTGCGTCCACCCTTTTACTTCCCAATCTACCTAACAGACATGCAGCCATTCGCTTAATGGTGAGCACCCTCCGATCCAGTCGATTGGGCAGGAGACGGAGACGTGCTCGTCCCCGGAAACGCCTCATGGAGAGCGTGTGGGTTCGGGTAGTGGGCTGCCGCCACGCCGATGGCGACATAAACGATCACGCACAACACACCCTCCAGGTAATTACTCTTCTGGTCCCTCAAGAAGTTTCCGACCGTCAAGATGGCGAGGATCAGCATAATCAGGTCAAAACTCTCAAAGTTGAAGCCCATAGGCTTGTCAAGTCCCCAGCCGACGATAACCACAAGGGGGCCGTTGAGCAGAGCGGTCTGCAGCGTTGAGCCCAGTACCGTCGATAGGGCGATGTTCATCTGGTTGTCGTACGCTTCGTCTACTGCCGTCAAGTGCTCCCCGGCCTTTTCGACGAGTGGAATCATGATCAAACCGACGAACGCATCGGAGACGTGGCGCTCCTCCACCAGGAAGTGAATCTTTTCGACGAGGGTGATGGCAATGATCGTGACAAGGGCGATGCCCACAGTCAAGGCGATAATGGACTCGACTAAAGTGAGGCGATGACTCCGAAGCTCCTTATGCTTGTCGTCATCACGCTCGGCGTCGGCCTCGAAGATAGCGTCGTAGATACCGTGGTGAGTGCGCATCTGGAAGAAGACGTACACGAGATAGGCGATAATGAGCAAGACAGCGGTGCTACGCGAAATTTCGAGGGTTTTGCGCTTAAGCTCTTCCGTGTCGTAGCGGCCATAAAGGGCGTTAAAGAAGGCTGTAGGAACCGCTAGGCCGAATCCGCTGTGGCAGAAGAAACAGTGAGCACTTGCGTCTTCTAGACACGGGGAAATAATGTGATGGACGTGGGAACTTACGCAGTTAACAACAACCCGCTACCGGCTTCACTGACAATTTCGCTGAAGTGCGTCTCCTCGCGCTTGAAACCAGCGGCAATGAAGCAGAAGCCCAGACAGAGAAGCATCGTGGCAAGGATCGAGCCTAGGATCGCAGCTCTAATAACCTGGGTCGTATCCACCGTCGACGCAGGGTCGTACCGTTTTATCAGGACTATGAACAGAATAATCTCGACCAGTGAGCCGAAGCTATGGACCGTAGCCAGTTAGAAAACGCTGCATAATCATGTTCCTAGCGGAAGAAGGAAGGAAATACTCACGTTGTCTCGGCCAGCACACCAAACACATGCGGCACCTTCTTCGCCAAGTTCTGTCCCGCAAACCCAACCAAATTCGCACAGGGTACCATAGCGATATACGCCAGAATGAAGATCGCAAGGTTTTGCTCAGGAGCGGCATATCTGAGGGCAATGGCAGCGGGCACCACGGGCCATAGTACGTTGACGATGCGAGACGCCAGCGAGGACGAGCGGAACACGATGCGGAAAAAGTGCCACGGGTGGATGCCGGATCGGCCACTCTCGCCTTCTTTGCGAACCGGGAACCATGATTTTGGGGCGGGTGGGTGGTGGTGGTGGTGGTGAGAGTGATGGCCGTGGTCTTCTGTTCCGATGGGATCAGAGTGGATGGGAAGGACGCCTCCAGAGTTGGCGTTTCTCTCGTCTGAATCACGTTCGGCGGCGCGCTTTTCTCGCGCCGCTGTGTGGTAGGGCGACGTCATGGTGTGTTTTGTCTTTGCTGTGTATGGGTCGTACACAGCTGAGATATGTCGTGGGTGTTATGGGCGAAGGTTCGGGCTGTAGAGGCAGGTGGCTTCCCGGCAGCGCGCCTCCTGTATCAGAGATATTTGTTTGCGGTTGCTCGTTTCTAAAGAGCGGTATCCCCCCGAAATATTGTGTCGTTTGCTCAAGATCGACGAAATGATGTATTCCAGCAGGAACGATTTATAAACAGAGGTGGGGGAGAGAGGAAAAAAAGAACTCAGTCCGCAAGCCACTAGGTGAAGGCGGTCAGGACTGGATTAGGTAGGCGTCACGACCTGACCAAAGTTCAGGTGGAGCAGTATGTAAGACAGACGGAAAAACCACGAGTATGTACGAGGAAAGATAGGACTCTATAATAGGAAGACGCCCGGAGAGAAATAGTACAGCAGAAAATTTATAAGACGAAAAAGAAGGAGGAGAAAGATAAAGACGTGATATTTCTGAGCATCCGCGTCGGTCTCACTCATCAATCGCAGGGCTCATGAGAGGCATGTCCGACAACTGGACAAGGATGCGCTCACAACCCGACGGGAAGGAGGAAGAGAAAGAGAGCTGAACTCAACCCACTCATCCTCCCCCAATTGCCCATGGTCGCTGTCAGAAAACGGTTTATCGTGGGGTCTAGGCTCAGGTTCGATGCAGGAGCCACCCTGCTCCTCTCACACCCGGGGACCCCTAGCCAAGTGCCAGGAAGCCATTCGTGCAGAAATAACTGGCTTGCCCTTGGCGATCTTGGCTCTGGCGTCGAGTTTCAGGCCAGACTGGGGGTTTGACTGGGGCTTTTGGGGTGGACGGAGTTGGGACTGGAGGGCTGGGAGGCCCAGTTAACTGAGGATCCAGACGGCAATTCGCCCAGCCTTCCATCGCTTAGCTTCGATGTGGCTTCGAGCGGGCGGCCGCGAATGGAGTCTAACGAGTGTGACATCTTCTCAGCATTTGCAGATTGACTCTTCTTGATGTCATTCGGCAAATCGAGAGACAGATTCCGAGTGCCGAAAAGCTTACCGAAGACTCTGTTGTGCAACTGTAACGGATACGGGCCAGTCGTTGTTCTGCTGGTGATGTTGAGGTATCGTGGCACAGATCTCCGCTAAATAAACATCCCGGTGGATCCTTTCGAAAGCGCCCAGCCCCGGCTTTGTTGAGACCTGGGACGAAGTTTAACCGCTGCACAGCCCGCTACGTGGGACCCTGAGTGAGATGCGAGATTATAGACCTCGTAAATAACCAGGACCGTAGCATTCGCTGAGTAAACGCCATCCAAACAAAAGGCTACAATAAAGATGGAACAACATGATTGTGCAAGAGACGTTGAAGCAGTCATCATGTGCCAAGGCGGATCTTATCACTTTGCCCAATGCCAATGGCGGGTGGCTTTTTTTGATGCACAAAAGTTGTCAGCCAAAAACTTCTTGGAAAGCTTGTTCTCTCGTTTTCGTGGAACGTTTGGCGTGGATTTGTTCCAGGAAGGCATCCCCTTGCTTCTTGGCGATGCCCTCATTTCGGGACCGACCACCACATGCATGAGTTTGGAGAAATCATTTGCTTGGAAAAAAAAATAAGCATAAGTAGTAAGTCCCTATGGGGAAGATGAACAAAATTATGGGGGTAAGCCGGGATCCGTAGAAGCTCGAACCGGGAAACCCAAACTAGACGACCCCTTGAGGCATACAGTAACCTACCTTAGGTATTCTCATCACATCGTCAATCATGAACCATCCTCCTCCTCCTCCTCCTCATCATCATCCTGCTCACCATTAACCTGAATCTCAATCTCCTCGCCTGCCAGCCCGATAATTTTGACCGTCTTCCTATTCCGCGGCGGCACCGGTTTCGCCAAAACAACCGTCTCCACGCCCGCCGGACTGGTCTCCTCCGGCCCCATGGGCAAGCTCTCAACATCAATCTCCTCATCCAACAAGCTCTTGAGAATCACCTCCGCTCCCGCCTTGCTGATGACCGAATTAGCCTCCTTGCAGAGCTCCGAGCACACGCACTCAATGCAACCCTCGCGGCACTGACACGCCAACACCCGACCGAGCGCCTTCCTCAGTAATGTGTCGATAAACTCGAACGCCTTGATGTTGATGCCCGACCCGCCCGCGCCCCCCTTTGCGTCGTAGAAGGTCAGGCGAGCCGGCCGCATCCGCTGCGTCTCCCGCCTGGCGAACTCTTTGAGGTGGTTCTTGCACTCGGTGCGCACGTCGCCCGGCATGCTCATGACGAAGTTGGGCATGAGGCTCATGATGGCGTGCTGGGCGGCGTGGATGGCGCCGCCGACGTGGAGGCGCCGCGACACAAGGATCTCGAGCGCCTGGCGGGGCACGTCGAGCCAGGTGCCCTTGCTGTAGCGGATGACGGGCGGGTTGTCGACTTGGATGGCGTCGAGAATGCGGTTCTTCTTGTCGACTTTGAAGTAGCCGAAGACGACTTGGGTGATTTTGATGGCGCCATGGTAGGCGAGCGATTTCGATCCGTTGATGCGCCGGATGGCTTCGGTCTCTACCGGGTCAATGTCCGTGTAATCCCGCTGCTCGGTGGTCCAGTTCACCTTGACCTTCTCGACTCGCGCCATCTTTTTGTCGGGGTTGAAGTCCCGTACGAGGTAGGTGTTACCCTGGTGTAGGAATATGGCTCCGTCGTAGATGGTGAAGGTCGCTCGGGATGCCTCCAACTCCTCTAGGATAACGTTTCGGTTGTTTGTAACGTCGATGATGGCGAAATGGTCTTCTTCGGTGTCGCGTATTGATACAAACTGTGACGGCCGGGGTCGAAACCTATCATGGCAATGGTAAAAGCCCCGGTCACCCTTGAGCAGCCGCTCCTCGCAAACCGTTGCTAGATCGTCACCAAAGTATTTGGAATCCTTAGCCGGTAGGATTGGCATTTCGTATGCCGCGCATTGGATATGGCCCTCCTTGACCAACATATTCTCCAAGTCCACCTGAAGCTCACAATTCGGTTTTGTGAAGAGTTCATCGGGATTTTGCATGTAATACTGGTCGGTTGCGAAACTGTCCCCAACCAAGATCGACAGAGAGTCTCTATTCCGCCGGCCAGCTCTCCCACTCTGCTGTCTGAGGTTCGCTATTGTGTACGGAAACCCCCAAGTCATGACGCAGTCCAAGGTGCCGATGTCAACACCAAGCTCGAGAGCGGTGGTCGCCACGATGCCCATGAGCTTGCCCTCAAACATTTCTGTCTCGATTTGCCGCCTGTCTTGGGCAGTGTAACCGCCTCGGTACCCCATGACTCGAGAGATGCATTCAGAGCGGCCTCTGTGTTCCAGTTCCTGTTTGATCGCATTAACCAGTTTTTCGCAGTGTTCGCGTACGCGACAGAATGCGATGACACGGACGCCACGGAGGATGAGCTCGCAGAACAGGCGAGAACACTCAAACTTGGCATTGCCGCGTCCGCTGGACGGATCTCCAGGGTCTTTGTACGGAGTGTTCCAGCAGAGAAACTCCTTGCGACCCGATGGAGAGCCGTCGAAGTCGATGAGCTTGACGTTTTCGACGCCGAAGATGATAGTGAAATGCTCCTTTGGGTTGGCCACGGTTGCTGAACACGAGATAAACTGAACATGCGTATTTCCGACTGCTGCGCATATTCTACGCAGTCGTCTCATGATGAAGGCAACATGTGAACCCATTAAGCCGTTGTAATAGTGCAGTTCATCCACTATCAGAGTTAGCGAGGAGTTCCCATTTCCGCAGCCGGCTGAGAAGTTGAACGGTAGGTCTCACTCACCAACAACATATTTCAGGTTCTGCAGAAACGTCCTCCACCTTTCCTCCTGAGATAAAATCGTGATATGCAGCATATCAGGATTTGTGAATATGATGCGTGCATCATCGCGGATAATATTCCTGTCATGCATTGGCGTATCGCCGTCAAAGGTTTCAACGAGCATCTCTTCCAGTCCAGGCATAAAGCTCATGACTTCCTTCAGGCTCCGCTTCTGGTCTTGCGCAAGCGCCTTAGTCGGGAAGATGTACATGGCTCGCGTATTCCGGTCCTGCTCAAGGGCATGTATAACAGGCAATTGGTAGATGAGAGACTTTCCCGAGCTGGTGGACGTGGACACCACCACATGATGCCCGTCGTGTAAAGCGTTGATGGCATCAGCTTGATGTGCATAAAACTCAGTAATTCCCTTGGTATTGTAGAGCGCGTTAACCAGATCTTGGCTGAGTAGAAAGTTCAGATAGCCGTAAACAGGTTCCTGAGCCTCGAATACTCGATGGCCATCGGGCACTATCTGGCCGGTGTACCATGGACTATCCTTCAGCTCTTGTACGATTTCCGGAATGCTTTTCCTCTCTTTCGGAATGCTTGCGGGCAAGGTGCTAGATTTCGGCTGGGGAGTTGACGCTCTTGGTGTTGAAGGCCGGGGAACGAAGGACTCGGACTCGCTTCTGAGTGCCATTTCTGGATCTAAACTTTCTGCAGCACAGCGGTTCAAGAAGATGTTGACTGCATTGGCGAACTTGGTGTTCCTCTTTTCTATTAGTGTCGTCATTTGTTTTTGACTATACACTGGCATTTTGACATCCTCATGTCGAAGCCTGCGAGTGGGCTTAGTCGGGTCTCCTGTTCTCTTGTCCTGGACTTGCCTCTTGAGATCTTCGTCGATAAACTCGAAATAGAGGACCTCCCGTCCGGACTTTGGCTCTTGTTCATCTTCTCCGGTATGGTACGGACCAGCATCTCCTAGCCCTTCCAAGCCGGTCATACCGCCAACAGACGCATCGGGCGCAAAGGACTGAGATGACTTCCCAGCATACCTTCCTGTCTTGAAGGTATCATCCTTTTCGGCACCCCTTGCATCCAGCTGTAGCATTAGCTCATCGACATAGGCAAACTGAATGCCCTCCGGACGTAAAGCTACAATGGCGGCTATATCCTCAATCGTTAAGGAGCGCTTTGTGTGAGACTCAACCGTGGACCGTATCGTCTCAAACGTAGTCGCCAGATGCTTTCGCGTAGAGCAAAAGGTGTAGACGAGGTTCAAAGCCCTGTGCGTCTTCTCGAGTTCCTTGAACCACGCGGGCCATTCAGTGTCGCTTTCGACAATGGTAGGCTCGGAAACAAGCTTAGGGGGACGACCTCTCCGCTTCTTTGGTCCCGTTGTTGCTGGACCACAACTGCCGGAACTCTCCTGGGAGTCGCAGCTAGGATTTCCAGCGAAAGCGGCATCGTGCCCTGGCTCTATCGACGCTTCGGGTTCGGTGGACGCGCGTTTACGCTTGAGCCTTTTCAGTGGATCAGTTGTAGCGTCGGCGCTATGGTGGCTGGAAGTCATGATTTTCGTAGTTGAGTGGCAGGGGGGGGGGGGGGGGGGGGGGGGGGGGGGGGGGGGGGGGGGGGGGGGTAATGCGTTCCACCTCTGTTTAAACCGTTCGATGCCGTGGCCTGTCTGGGGGACATCAAGCTGAACGTGCCGATTATCATCGGACCCGGGAGTTATGTTCCTGTGGGAAAGGGCATCGAAGACGAAACCAGAACAATCATGTTCACGAGGAAGTCGCGTTGTGGCAACTGCCGTGTGCTTGCCAACTGCCGTGTGCTTGCCGTTGAAGATCACTGCATTGTTTGCTTCTGATGACGGCGCGAAAGAAGCGGGACAGCACGTGCCCGTCCGCTATCAAATGGTTCAATGTCTTGTAGGGTTAGGGTTCAAGGAATGTCTTTCCCCTTTCGTCCTCTCTCGCAGGCCAAGATGTTTGTTCCACACTCAACCCACTTCTTCAAAGTGACCAAGACGAAAGAGATGATTGAATCCGCCATGTCCTCCAACATTCTCATCACGACGAGCATGCCTCTTTGCACTCGTTGTCCGTCTTAGCTGAGGTTTCCATGAGACCTTATTGGCCAATTCAGGAGGGCAATCGCAGTCGCAGAGCAACATCCCGAGCAACCGTCTCTCGCATCTGTGCGGCCTGTGCCGACCTCGAACTTACACCGACTCCGGCTTCTCGGATCGAAAGCTAGAAAGGGAAGTCGTGAGCCGGCAGCGAGCCATGCAGAAGCGGGCAAGCCACAACCAACACCCAAGGTCGATTGCAACATTGGCCGGGATGGGGCCCGGAGAAAGTTCTCCTCGTCCCGCCCCGTCTTCGAGAACCTTTCTTTTTTCGGACCTTCCCCGCCACTGGACACTACTCTGATGAACAGCAACTTTGGTGAACGCAGTTTTGATATACGCAGCCGAACAGCTCCGGGGGCACAACTCTTATCATGCAATATTCGCGGCACCTTCGCTGCTGTGCCTGCTTACATACCTATTAGCCTAGCGAGCCCACTTGGGAATATTATGCTACACAATCAACCAAGGGAAAGGGAGCTCTGCCTGTAAAAGGGCATCGAACCGACCCGGATTCTCGCCTCAAGACCTCAGGTGAGAAGGGCCCAGTGGAAATGATCCGGTCTGTCCCTCCCACCCATGTTTTCTCTTGGTCTGCTACCACCTAAACCCCCTGATCTCGCAGCTGTAGATGGAGACGGCAAATAGCCTACTGCAGGCTATCCGTTACTCGACTAACCTGTTCTTCGGGTGAATTAATTATGCGCATCATGTTGTTGCACGAGACATACACGCCATCACAAGCCTGCTGGGTCTTGGGTGTATATAACTTTTCGGTGTCTCGCCGTTACTTGGGCTTCGACCATGTTGATAAGTGGCAAGTGAAAGTTCAACTTCAGCTCTTCCATATCAAACTCGCCAAGAGCTTCCAGGTCCTCCCCAGTCTCTTCTCTTTCACTATGCTGTTCTCCATGCTCCTGGCCGGCGCCTCCTTGGCTGCCTCTGCCTCTGCCTCTGTTACTGCTAAGCCCACCAAGAAGCCCTTTGACTTTCTTGTGACCTTTGGCGACAGCTATACGGACAACGGCCGTTTGGGATACTATATCGGCAATGGAGGCAACCCTCCTCCGGCCGGTCAGCTTCACGGCGAGAGCAACGTAACCGCCAGCGGTGGTTTGACCTGGAACCAGTATGCCAGCCGTCAAGTTGGGGCCAAGCTTGTCGACTACGCCGTCAGCGGCGCAACCTGCTCCAACCAGATCATCTCGCGGTACTTCAGCGCCATCAACAGGGACTTCCCAGCTGTCTTGGATGACGAGATCCCTTCTTTCGTCGCCGATACTGCGTACAGGTCCATCTTCCCCAGCAGGACCGCCGACAACACCGTCTACGCCCTTTGGATCGGAACCAACGATCTCGGTGGCGATGCCTTCCTGACCGAGAACCAGCACCCCGGCAAGACCCTAACCGACTTCTCCGAGTGCATCTGGACTGTTTTCGACACCATCTACAAGTCCGGCGGACGTCGTTTTGTCCTGCTGAACTTGGCGCCTTTGCACCTGGCGCCTCTCTATGCCACTCTTGAGAATGGTGGCTTCTCGGGAGCCAGCCAGTTCTGGGCCGGCAAGTCCCAGTACAACGTCACGGAGAGGAGCGAGAAGATCAAGGAGTACAGCACTACCCTCAACACCGTCTTCAGCTATGGCGCTGCGGTCAACACCAAGCTCAAGTCGCGCTGGCCCAAGGCGACCTTTGATCTCTTTGACGTCCACAGCCTCTTGACCGACGTCCACGAGAACCCTGCCGCGTATCTGGATGCTCCTCACAACAGCACCGGATACTTCCACCACTGCTCGGCTTCCGGTAGTGACTGCGTTGACCAGACGAGCCTTGGCCCGTTGACCGGTTTCATGTGGTACGACGAGCTGCACCCTTCCACCAAGACCGGTATGTTTTGTTCCCTTTTCATGAGTTTATCTTTCTAGCTTGCCATCACTCTGCCGCTTGCTGCCTTGTAGGCCCAGATGTCGAGACGTAAACTCCAAGCATGTGAATATCGCTAACAAGGATATGCCAGATTCCGTCATTGCTAAGCACTTCCTCGACGTTGTTGCTGGGCAGTCCAAGTACGGCACTCGCTACTACGACTAAGCCAAACAATGTCAAAGATGGAAGGATAGGGGTAGAGAGAGGAGTGGAATGGGATATAAATAATCTGACAATTGCTGTTCAATTTCCCTATGAAATGGCTGTGCTTGAAGCTGTGTGCTCTCTCCCAACTGCAGGGTGGTGTCGTGCAATGTGATTTACGATTCGCTGTCTGCATCCCATCATCATGAAAATACAGGACGGCGGAGCGGGCTTTTGTCCGCACATCTGTGCATCCATCCACAGACCACCTCAGCGAATGGCATGGCCTTGCGCATGTCTGGCTTGCATTCGTTCGACCTCCACAGAACTTTGGATCCCGGTCGCTTCCGGTCAATCCACCCCACTTGCAAAGTGCGCTTCTGCCAATCGGGCTAGCGCCTCGGTGCTGGTCACAGTCGCGCAGGCCAGCAGGAACCCACTCACACCCGCTTTTCGTCTTTGCAATTTGCATTCGGCCACACGACCTCCCGTGCCTCCGCGCAGAGTCGCAGAACTGAAGTCGCTTCTCTGCCAAATCCTCGCTTCGTTTTTCCGCTCTTCCCAACGCTGCCCTACCAGTGCCTGTCGAGCCTGTCTACCGCGCCTGCGCACGCCAAACTCGGTCAACTTGCCAGCAATTACCTGTAGTAATCGCCGTCCGCCTGTACAGCATACATACGCATTACATACGGAAACCCTACACACATTACCGCTCAGGCTCAGGCTCCAGCTAACAGACTGTCCCTCGGCCCGGTCCCGTCCAGTATCCATCACGTCAGCCAGCATCTCG
This sequence comes from Neurospora terricola FGSC 1889, assembly GCA_009805285.1. Classification (NCBI taxonomy): domain Eukaryota; kingdom Fungi; phylum Ascomycota; class Sordariomycetes; order Sordariales; family Sordariaceae; genus Neurospora; species Neurospora terricola. The sequence goes on along the minus strand of RANZ01000009.1, from coordinate 19,410 downwards.
TCTCGTCTCAATCTTCGTTGGCTGGCTCCCATCACTCCAGGTTCCTTTCTGCACACCCCCTTCAGCTACAGACATTCCAGACTGTGGCCCTCACCTCGGCTCAGGGTTCCGGTCGGTCCCCCTTCAGATCCGGCTTTCCTTCATCTCATCCCATCACTTTAACCCCCTCATCCGTCCCTAGGTAGGGCTGGGCGGGTTGAGAGACAGACCCTGCGTCACCCTGCCTTATCTACTTTATACTTTCCGTCTCATTATCGGCATCCCCCCTGCTACTGTTGGGGAGTTGTGTCCATCTCCATCCGATCGTGACCAACTGACTGGACACACACAGTCTCGTCACTTGGCTGTCTGCACTCCCAGTCCCCGGTAACTCTACCCGTACTGCATCCCGTCGTGGTGTGCCTCGCTGCCGGGTGCCACCTGTCTGGACCCCAGATCCATCAAAGACGACTTTCCAGACGCTGGATAGTCTGTCTTTCTACCTACACCCCCCCTCGTCGTACCTCTCAGGGCCCGTACGTACAGGTACCCTACTTGTACATCCTAACCTCCTCCCTAACCTATCTATCAAAGGGCAGTGTACCTTGGGCGTCAAGTCAGGTACATCCGTATACCTCTCTCCAGGACACAATATCTGAGGTGACCCTCACTCTTACACATCCGTCATACCGTATCAATTCCGCCCCACACGCCGTTCTGTCTTCTCGTACAGATAACAGGAAAAGACGTGCGGTGGTAGACAAGAGTTTGCGCGGTGTGTGGTGGTGATTCCTGCTGAGGCGACCCGGAAACAGGAACCACCAATATCGGCCAACATTAAGCAACCCGACACATCCCTGGTGGCTTCAAACATACGCGCGGTTCCATCCCATCCTCAAACGTGCCTGACAAGCAGGTACCTACAGCCTACAGGTATCTAAAGCGCTGTACAGTATCTGGCTTCACAGGCTTGGCAGCAGAAAGGAAAAGGACAAGACGAAACTTGCGTCGGTGTCAGTGTCACCCCAGGTACAGAAGAACCGACTGCCGAACGCCTGGAACAGCGCCGTCGAACAAGTCTGTGGGCGCTAACAAACCACGAACAGGGGACAAACAGGCTCCTCCTTGGTTGGCTGCTGCGTTAGGCTGGGTTCAGGTTGTCGATTGATGGCCTTACCCCTTCCCCACATCTACATTGGCAGCCGCAAGACCTCCCTGATCGAGGTGATCCACGCCCACCTCAGCACGCACGACGTTTCCGTTGTCGTCCATCGCGTCGTCCCTCCCCATCCGTTCCCTTGGCGCTCCAGTTGATCCGTCAACGATAAATCATAAGCCATGTACCAACCCCAATACGGCTACAACCCCAATCCCGCCGCTGGTGCGGGAGCTGGTAATTCAGCCTTCAACGGCGCCCCACCTCCACAGAACCCTCAGAACTCTCAGGTCCCTCAGGTCCCTCAGGTTCCTCAGGCGCCTCACTTGCAGCCCAGTCCCAGTCGTGGGCCGTCCCCGAGCCAGCAGCAGCAGCAGCGTCATCAGCAGATGATGTATAATAGCCAGCAGCAGCAGCCCGGGCAGCAACACCACCCAGGCCAACAGCAAACGCAGCAGCAGCAACAGCAGCAGTTCCACATGGGCTCCCAAGCCGGCGGCAGTCACAGGTTCCCAGCTGCTGCTGCTGCGAGCCCAGGAATGATGGGAACAGGTGCTGGTCCTGCAGGAATGATGCAGAATGCCGCCATGCCGCACACTATGGCTGCCACCAATGGTCAAAGTAAGCTCTAACCTTTCCCTCGCGCGCCTTGTTTATCTTTCCACCCACCTCCTTGGCCCTGGCCTCCTGGACCTCATGCCTATGTATCATCGTCCCACTCCCCTCCCCCTTTGGGCCTTCCGCAGCTACTGTTAGACTTTGTTTCCCCGGTTTTGTTTCTCACTGTATTTGATTGTACCTTTTCTTTGTTTCACGTCCCGGCAAGTTTGCGTCTTACCGCCCACCCGGTGTCTCACGGGTCCTGCCGCGCTTCATCCCGTCTGTCAAGTTCGTGCTGCGTCCTTCAATGCCATTCTCCGATTCGTCCCCCTTGGACCCCTTCCCCATTGATTATCAGTCGAGTACCTACCTCTACCTACCTAGCCACATACCTGTCTGTATACCTTGGACGTGAAAGGCTGACCGAGTCTCCGGATCAACAGTGGCATTCCAGGCGCCTTACACAAGCGCGCCGTATATGGCAGCCGTGCCATCACCCGCGGCACCTCAGCCGCAACTTCCAGCTAACTATATGATGTCTGCTTCTATGCCCCATTATCCAATGAATGCTGCCATGTCCCAGCAGCAGCCAATGATGCAACGCATACACCCTTCTCAGCAGAATGCTGCCAACATGTCCGCATCAACACCCCAGCGCTCCTTCAACCCTGCCTCTCAGGGCACCCCAAACAACGCGATGTCCTCCCAGCAGCCAGGTACTTATTCTACTGCCCAAGGCCAAGGAGGCTCTGCGAATCAGACACCAACCACCACCCAGCCTCAAAGTGGCTCGGCCGTAGGCACACCCCAAACACCTACGTTCCCTTCCACCGGAGGACAAGGTCAGGTTAATGGGACGCCGATACACTCGGCCCCACAAAGTCCAGCTACGAGATCGCGTGAAACGGAACGGTTCGCCGTATTATTGGAGATCAATCATGAGCTCCTGTACGAACTAGCGTGTCTCCACATTAGCCGGCAAGAGATAAAGAGAGAAAAGGAGGCAGCTGGTGAGGCGGGTGAGCAGCAGCAAAATGGTGGTATGAGTCTCTCTGAGGAGGAGAAATTGACAGAGCAGGATTATCAACAGTGAGTGGCAACCACAACGGAAGGATCGGGTATCTCGAACTGAATGACTAATCTCGTGTTATAGATGCTTGGTCAGGGCCAGAACCAACATGGGTTTCATGGGCTCGCTATCACAGCCGGGCAAACAACCCAATGTACACCCGTATCCAGCATATCTGACACCCCCACCCCTACACTTGAACCTCAGGATAAGAGTAGCACAGAACACATCTGCTGAGGACAGCGCGGGTGATGGGCCACCTGACCCGAACACTGATCGCGCGGAAAGACATAAAATTATGACGGATCTTTACAAGAAGCTTCAGTCACTTTATCCAGGCGTTGATTATAAAAATGAGCCCCTCTGGAGGACGGGCACGAACCCTTCAACAGGACCACCGGGTCTTCCCGGACCTGGGTCAATGCCAGGAGGTACTCCTGATCAGATGTCACAGCAACAGCAGCAGCAGCAGCAGCAAAGCCAGCAACAGCAAGGCCAGCAGCAAAATTCACAGCAGCAACCTGGACAACAGCAACAGCAGCCCGGGCAACAATTAAGTCATCAGCAAATGATGGTGCTGAAGCAGCAACAATACCGCGAGCAAATGCACCAAAAGCAGCTACAAATCCAGCAGCAAATCCAGCAGCAGCAGCAGCAGCAGAATGGCCAGCTAGCTGGTGGTGGTGTAGGGTCGAACCACGGAAGTCCGGCTCCAAGCGGACAGCTGCTACAACAGGGCATGAAGACGCCGCAGATGACGCCGCAGATGTCCAACGCCATCCCCCCCGGGATGGTGACACAACATCAGCAGCAACAGCAGCCTCAAGGTCAGCAAAGCCAACAGGATACGCAGCAATCGCAGCCCGGCACATCGGGACCGCCATGAGAACTTTGCTAGAAATCATCCCCCTTGGTTGTCATGAAAGTGAACGAAAGGAAGCAGAGACACGTCATATCAAGCTTGTATAACGGCGGGCTTTCAGGAGTTTTTGGGTGGGTGGTTGCTAGGCTGAAAGTTTGGGTATGTACTAGAAGAAGAAGAGAACAAAAACGAAAAGATGGGACTTTTGGATTTTACGTGTCGGTATAGCCGGAATAGAATAAGGTGTGGAGTCTCACATCATCTTCATGTTAGTTCAATCTATATGTATGTGTTGTGCTTCTGATGGCTAGAGGACGGGACGATTTTCGGTTTTCCTGGCGGTTCAAAGAAAAATAGGAGACTGTATTGTTGCCCTTTCTTTGTTGTCCTCCATGTTTGCTGCCCATTTCTACTGTTCGTCATAGCGAGGATTTCCCTTTCTCAGGATCACATTATACTATAGCGGAATAGACGGTGGGTTTTTGCGTTGCTTTGGCTTTTTGGTAAGCAAGTGTAAGACTACTAAAAGAAAAAGGGTAGACAATAACATATACTGGTGAGGCACATCCATCCACACCTTACCCGCATCAGGGGCACCATAGCCAAAGATCCACATACAGATTCACATCACAATCTATCTTGGGCGATTCCATATTAATACATACTATATGTATTCCCAAGAAAGATAGCTGATCGAGACTCCGGTTACCCCCGGCGTACCCGACATCTATATGTATTCAACAGCCTCAGCTGAGCTGCAAAACATAAACATTGATATCTCATCTCAATTTCCACTAACCACTGGGAGGGAGACCTCAACCCTCCGTATTGCGGAGTGACGCACGTGGCGTGACACGACGCGGTTCACCGAATGAACTCTTCCTTTGTTACTTCAGAGCTTCAGAGATCTTCGGAGACCTTTTGGTTGACACTTCACTCCTTTACTAACCGTTCATGAGCTTACCAATCACCGAGGAAGTGAAATTGTTGCTGTTCATACGGACCGTGACCCGTCACCCGGGGTGATTCATCCGTCGATCCAGAAGGTTTACTTCCGTTATCTACCCAACATGTGCGTGTGGTCCAGTGGTATGCGTGCTTTAATCCTTCTAATCAAACTAACGTTGCCTCAGCATCTTTGTTTATGCGTTGCAAGCGATGGAATGAAATCGTCGAAACGCCAAGAAATAACCTTTTCTGAACCACGATCGCGACCACCACCGATGAGGCAGGAGGTCACGACCGTCAAAACGAAGTTCCTGCAGCAGTGCTGGCGCAGTTGCATCTTGCCCGCAGAACAAGTGCTGCAACTGCAACGACTTCCACTGGCCACTGCAAGCTGTGTGTGCAGTGATTGTGGGGATTGGCTCTGTGCGGCCGAAGCTTCTCCCATTTCTGGTCCAATCAGACATGCTACACATGTGGAGATTGTGCAATTGATTGGTTGGAAATTTGATGGTTTCTGTTTTTGCTGGTGATGCGTGTGAAAGGGGGTTGGTGATTGCCAGGAGGTGACGACGGTGATGTCGAGGACAAAACAGAGTCAAACACACAAAAGACAAGTTGGAATGGAGGACTATCCGTTTGAGGGTTCTCATGGTGACGGGACCGACAAAGAGACACTATAAGCGATTTAGGACGATAATAGCATTGTCGTGGGATAATTAACAAGTGATTTATGGAGCTATGCGGTGAAGGAAAGCCAGCCAGTTGAGCCAGGAACGCCAGGGGCCGGGACGAGGCACGGGACGGTGGGACTAGGGGTGAGACCCCGCCGGCCCGCCGCCCACTGAGAACCCGACCTCCATGATCGGACAAGACCGACCGATCTTCTTCTCGAGCCGGCCGCTGTCACAAATGTCAACACCACACGGGTCTAACGGGCTACGTGGGATCGATGACAACGAAAGACTTGGAGGGGAAAATCGGCGGTTCTCTTTCCGTGGATATCCGTAGGCTTCGTTGGTGTAGTGGTGCCGGTGCCGTGATTAGACGAATTTGCGATTAATCATTCATTCAGATGCGTTCCAGTGTCTCGGTGGATGCCCTGTAATTCTGCGAGAATTGGATGAAATCAGGGGTGGTTCCAACTTGGCCCATTCACATTGCACACTGTCTGGTGCTTGAACCCCTGAATCCGTGTTTCTCCTTGGTGACTCTTGCCGCCAATTGTCCTCCTTCATAGAACTGCAAGTGCGCGTTTCTCGACAACAAAGTCGCCAACCTGTGCACAACCGCTTCCTTTACTTCCTTTCTGCAAGATCCAGCGCTTTGAGAAAGGACTCAGTCACGCTGGGGGGCGGGTCGAGTCGCGCGGTTTCAGCATTCAAAGTTCTTGGCCGCTCGATGAAACAATAACAGCGAAGCACCAGCCAGTCGCGCGCCAAGAGCTAGCCCATTTGCACCCATTCGCCCCGGGCGGTTCTGGTTCTGGCTTCTGAGAAGGCAAGCTAACGAGACGAGGACATCCACACCAAAACAAAGTCCACTTTCCTTCGTGTCGTTGGCGAGACGCTCATCCCTGTCTTCCTCTTTCCCTTGTTGAGCCGTCGATTCGGAATCATCTGGGCAGAAGCTTTCCACTTTCTCTTTTGCCTTCTGTCAGTGTTGGAAGTGGAAAGCGACTGCGAAAGAAAAATTTGATCACTTGTTGTCCCACGGTTGAAAGGAAAGAACTTAAGAAGACCGAGCAGCAAGTAGGTACCGTCTACATACAATACCTTGACTTGAGCTGGGAACCCCCCTTCACCGACTTAATAACCCGAACGGACGAACGAACCGAACCATCACGGTACACAGCCAGGATTTTGATTTTACTCTTTTGGAGTGGCAGCGGGACTCGGAACCCGCTTGCAGAGAACGAAGACAGACGAAGAACACGCCAATTTTGTTCCACAACAATAAACGAGCAACCCGGATTTTTCACAACAGGAATTAAACCAAACCAAAAAGACCTGCCGATTTACATAGCACCCTTATCTTCTTGTCGAGGCCCGTTTTAGCACCTTTTTTTACTTGCTGTGGTCGACGCTGCGCGCTTGCACGACCTGCCTGTCGACCCGCGTTGTGCCACCCTCCGGCCTTCTCGAGTTTCACCGCCCCTCGATCTCGACCCCAAATTACACCAAAACGGCCACCACAAAAACATCCAACCCGATTTTAGCCTCGGAATGGAGCTCGATCGCAAAACACGGGACAGCAGGCACGACAGCAAATATGATGATCAAGAAGAAACGTCAAAGTCGCCGCTCCCGTCGCCAAGTCCCACCGGGACCAATGCCTCTCCGATCGAGCTAGAATTCGACAACAAGAGGACCATGGAGCACGACTCCCTCGTTTCCGTCCGCCTTTCCGAATCTTCGAGGTCTTCACTCCAAATTGACACGACCATTTCCCCACCACGGAAGAACGTCTGGGGTCTCCAAGACTCACCCTGCGCTTCGCCAACCGACGATGCGGAGACGGAAACAATCAAGGAAGAAAAGAACGATGAGGATCGCAATGACGAATTAAAGACGCCGGCGTCGACGCACAGCCCAAGCTTGCTGGAAGAGCTTGAGAGTGTGCAAGAGGACAATGAGGAAGCGGAAGACGACAACGATGATGCACGCAGTGAGGGCTCAAGCGCTGAATCCGAGGACGTGAATTGGGACGATCTGCAAAAGAAAGAGGACGAGCAGGTCAAAGAGCAAGATGCAGATAATGTAAGTCGCATGCATGCAGCTATGGCTGACTGTTCCTGAAATAGTGCGACATCAGCCTATTTCGGTGGCTTACCCGCGCTGACACTCCCGCCCTTACAGACACAGTCGACTGCGATGCTGCTAGCGAAACTGGAGCAGGAAAATAATAAGATCGCGACAAATCCCAAGAGTGTCAAGGTTGCCGCCGTGGAAAAGGTAGCTTCGCCAGGCCGCAAACCGAGACCACCATCCATGGCTCAGCTACGACAGATGGTCAATGGACCGACCCCTCCTGCTCTCAGATACTCGGTCCTGCCACCGCCACCCATGACGGAGCTCGAATTCTACATGGCCCTGGTCAAAGATCCTAAGCAGACGGCAGCCAGGCTTCCCACCCTGCTCTCCAACAAGATCAGAAAGGGTATCCCCCCGCCGCTGCGCGGTGTGGTGTGGCAGAGCATGTGCGGTGCTCGTGACAAGGACCTCGAGGACGTGTTCGAACGGTTATCTGGCGAGTCAAGCCCATATGAGGGCATCATTGGCAAAGATCTCGGACGAAGCTTCCCCGGCGTGGAGATGTTTAGGGATCCCGAGGGTGACGGACAGCGCATGCTCGGTCGTGTGCTCAAGACGTTCAGTCTATACGACACGAAAATCGGGTACTGTCAGGGACTTGCGTTTCTGGTCGGACCCTTATTGATGCACATGCCGGACAAGCATGCATTTTGCGTTTTGGTCAGGTAAGTCGGAGTTACTGCACCGTTGGGATTGTGATGGACATCGGATCGTCTTTGGCGGTAGCGAAAAGTCGATCGATTTCGGAAATAAGTGGCCGATCAGCTAACACATGCATTTCCGCCCACAGGTTGATGGAGAACTACGATCTGCGCCACTGCTTTGTGCCCGACTTGTCAGGACTGCACGTCCGAATTTACCAGTTTACAGAACTGCTGAAGCAGCATCTGCCCGTGGTGGCGGACCATCTCGAAGACTTGGGCGTCGAACCGGCCTATGTTTCACAATGGTTCCTGTCCTTCTTCGCGGTGACCTGTCCCCTGCCCATGCTGTTTCGCATCTACGATGTGATCTTTGCCGAAGGGGCATCGGAAACGATCATGCGAGTAGCGCTGAGTCTGATGCGCAAGAATGAAGGCCGCATCCTGGCGTGCACGGAGATGGAGGACGTCATGCAGCTGCTTTTGTCACGCGGCTTGTGGGATTGTTACCACTACAATGCGGACGAGTTCGTCCAGGACTTTGTCGCTTTGTCGGACGTGGTCACCCGGGAGCGAATGGCATTGCTCGAACAGGGGTACCGTGAAGCCAAGATTCCCCCAAGCGCCAATCCCAAGAGCGAAGATGCGCCAGGGTCTGATGTTGCAACAGCAGCCTCCCGCTTTCTGGGTCGCTTGTGGGCTTCCTCATCAACCCCGAAATTGGCCTCTTTCGCGTCGGCAGTTCAGGGGTCCTCCACCGCGTCCTCGTCTTCACCCACCACCATTTCGTCTGGCAGTACCCTTAGCCCCGGTCTGTCACGTCCCCTCAGCATGCTCCGCCGCAGCACTTCGAAAAGTACATTGAATTCCATGGAGGCTGCATCACAATCGTCCACAGCGTCGTCGTCGGCCAGTGTCTTGAGCTCTGCTTCGACCGAAGCGACGTCGGTCCAGTCGCGCGACAGTTCCACCACCGTCGACCACGATTCATCAAGGGACTCGGTAGCTCTTGGCAGCAGCGCGGCTAGCACCAAGGCCAAACAGGCGCACTTCTCGGTTACCCCCAGCCTCTACCAAGACGACCGAAAGCACTTGCACACACAGATCGAGGACCTCCTCACCGCCCTTAGCGAACTACAACGCAACCACGCCCTGTTGGCGAGCCAATTGCAGAAGGAGAGAGAGGAGCGCGAAGAAGATCGCCAGGCCGTACGCTCGTTACTCGATGGTCTACGAAAGAAGGCGAACCCTGCACAGTCATATGCGGCGGCAGCAAGAGAGGCCGAAGAAGACGACGAAACACCGAGCAAAGATGTCGAAATCGATCTTAGCCCCGAGGAGCTGTCCGACCTGCTCGACTTTGTCGCCGACCGATTCAGCGAAGAAGATCCCAACAAGGTAGCAATACCGCAAACCAAGGAGCAGCTGCACGAAGACCTTGTACGAGTAAGAGAACAATTATCGAACGAACAAGCGAAGACACAAGAATGCAACCGCAGGATACATGATATGGAGCAAGAGATGGCCACCATGAAAGAACAACTGAGGGAAACCCACGCCCATGTGCGCAACATGCATGCGGAAAAGCAGCGCCTTGAGCGCCAAATCCACGGCATGCGAGTTAGAGCCTCGGATGCCACTCCTTCCTCGGAAGGAGGCGACTGGTTTGGGCGATCATCGACGGGCGGTAGCAGCGCACCCGGCGGCGGTCTGCGCGAGTTGAAGCTCGTCCGCAGCAAGTCCTCGCCAGCGCCACCTCCCATGTATCCTACCAAGCGATCCTCCAGCATGATGACTACCTCGACGCTGGCCTCCACCCACAGACGCGATGCTAGCAACGCTACCGCCATCTCGGTGATCAGCTCCAACTCGCCTCCGGCGCCGGCGCCCGTCTCTCTGGCAGCGGCAAGCCCCGCCAACACGGGTCAAGCCCCGACCAGCGAGAACGATGCGCTCTTGCTCGAGCTAGTCCAGGCCAAGACGGCCGAGGCCATGGCTAAGCAAGAGGCGGAAGAGGCAAAGCAACAGCTCGAAAGGATGCGCAAGGCGTTTGGGCTGGCGCCGGGCGAGACGCCGCCGGTGAACTCGCAGTCAGCGCATAGTAGCATGGCTGGCATGTTTGGGCGGTTGACTGGCCCCTCTACGCCTGATGGCGGCCCCGGGTTGCAGAAGGTGGTCACCTCGCCGCCGGGGACGTCAGCTGGGAATACTGCCAGTGGCGCTAGCTTTTGGGGTTGGGGGAGGAAGTGAAGTATGGAGGTTTAAAGTGAACCATCTGGATAAAGTGTATGGGGATAGAGACAAGTGACAGGATCATTGTTTGGTGTGGTTTGAAGAAGAGAGAAGAGTAACATGCATGCCCATGTGAAATATGCCTATCAAAGGTGGATTGGGGGTCACACAGGCCAAGGTGATTTTACATACATGTATACAGTACTCGATCAAGAAAGAGTCTGGACTGGAGTGGAGGAGGGGAAGAAGGGGCGGCGTCCAGGTCTTCATCATGGCATGTCATTCATCATCACTTATCATATTGTGAGTATCGTTCGAACATAAAAGGTACATACATAATGTCTTTTTGTGTCTCTGTTCTGGGCTGGCTTTCAAGAAGAAAAGCCTTTTCACTTAGCTTATGGATCATACATCCATCATATATCATATCACGACGACGGAGTCCCGAGAGGACACTTCGGGTTTTATCATTTTATATACTCATATAGTATAAACTTTCTTCTCAAATCACTAAAAGTGTCCCGGGTGAAACTTGGAAAGTGTTACGAGCTTTGTACGACACCCCACCCACCACTAGGTCTACCTTTCCGTTTCTTCTTGCTCAGGGTCCTCTCGCTACTCGGGAAGTATCCGGACAAGGGTAGTGGGAGGATGAAGGGATGTTCAGTAGGTACACATCTCGCTAGACGTCGCTTATCGGTCGGTTCTCATGCTTATTCGGTAAGGTACCACCACCAGAGGTATGTAGCCGGTAAATGAGTTACCCTCACCGACTCACGACTCGATTTCGCCAAATCAAATAGCTACCAGCCGTCCTTGATGGGGAGTGGGGAGAGAAGGGCTGAGGTCTGGAAGTGGAAGCTGTGAGGACGGGACTAACGAGGGACGAGGGCAAGATGGATGGATGGATGGACTGAGATGAGAGATTACAGAGACCATATTGTTGTTTTTTTCCGGTATTTAACGTCTACTTCAATCTCCCGAAGGGCATGAGACGTGAGATGATAGGGTAGGGTAGGAAGGCAGGGTGTGGGAGTTCATACGGTATCCATCCCCCCGTGCCCCCATACAAGCAAGTATGCCCTGGGATATCATGGTCAAAATTGTTTTGCGTTCTGGTTCGTGCGATCGTTCTTGACCGGTTGTGGAAATGCGTCTACTTGACTCAGCTGTCTGCCTGCCTACCGGTGTTCGGTTTGTGTAACGGCGGGATAGGACTTCTTTGGTAGAGTGGGAGAGCGGCTTAAGTTTCCCAAGGGTGTTTGTACTGTAGATGTGTTTATAAACTGCAGTTCTAAGGTCCTCTTCTCTGACGCTTAAACAGCAGATATTCCTGCCTAGCCGTTGGGCCAAAGCGGCTGGACTGTAGAGTGTCTCACTTCTCAGGCGCTTGAGTGGTGAAAACGCCATAGAAAGATGAGTTGACTAGGTAGTTGCCGTAACTATTCTAGGTGAAAGAGTGTCTGGTTTTGAACTTGTTGATAAGTACACTTTTGACGTCTTTCTCTTTGGGGATTGAACAGCAAATGTAGGCGCCTGTCCTTGTCCCGTCCTTTAAAGCCTTCGGATATTCGGTTGGCATTTTGGATGTTTTCTTTGCGTTGATGCGACTCTTGGTTGTCTACAGATAGAAGGGGGAAGTATCATCAAAGGAAGACCGCCCGGTCTAGCCGCCCGCCCGCCCGCGCGAACGACCAAATGCGTCAATGTAAGTCAGGAAAGCAGGAGGACAGGAAAAGGCAGAAGTAGGAAAACCTGTCGGCCAGTTGCCGTCCACTTGAGATGTGACGTTATTGGCGTGGCCCTCTATCTTGGCAGGATTTACAGGGTTCTCAATTAAAATTTCTGTTAGTGTTAGTGCCAAACTTCACATGCCATTTATGACGACTATTCTTGGAGTCGCCCACGTTCTAGGCCGGTACCTACACCACACCAATGACGGGAAGACTGTCGCGTGCTTCTCGATGTGGATGTGGATTGCAGTGTCAGTCGGGCAGAAGGGAGGAAGAAAAAGTCATAAAGCAGATGCTTTGGGATTTCGACTAGTTCGTTTGCAGAGCGGGAGCAATATTGCTACCTGTCCTGTATGTTCTGACTGTTGTTATCGTAGACGATGCAGCTGAGGGAGTTTTGTCTTCTGAATTGGACGCGAGTGTTTTCCTCTTGTTGTAGCTCCGTTAATATTTCAAGTTCACCCGATAGCGAACGTCGTATTAGGGGCTCTGTTTCGAGGTTTGAAGGGGTGCAGCAACTAGCAACTGTTGCACCATGTTTGAGACGACTGTAGACGTCATCCACAAGGGGTGGTCGAGTTGTTGTTTACTGCCAGAACAGTCAACAGATGGGCTTCAACAACCACAGAGTTTTCCAAAGAATTCCTTGAATACTTTTCAATTCTTTTGGATAAGGGTACTTCGGAACGATGTGCAGCCCCTCCCAGGCTTCAAGAAGCACGACATGGCCGAGACAAGTGTGGGCAGGAAAACGGGAGAGGTCTGATAGGGTGACGACAAACAGTGACACACTTGGCCTGCTGTTTTTGTGGCATGATGAGATCATTCATGGAATCCGGTCTGGAGGAGGTGCTGCGCTGTTGGCCCGTGCCCTGCGCTCCTTCTTGTGCAAAAGAGCGTGCTTTTCTCGCCGACTGTGGGGTTCCTTCCTGCGTATCCTGCGCGTTGCCCTATCTTTTTTGGTGGGGCGACCCTGCAGCTTTGGGTGTCAGCGGCCCCACTAACAGTGCCGCTGCTGGGTCTTGCAGGTGTCGTTTTTGATGGACGATTGCCCGCGCTTGCAGAGTTCCCGCCCGCCGTCGTCACCAAGTTTTTGACAGGCCGCAGACATTGATATACGATCCATCAGTGACTGCACCCCTCTTCTCGTTCTTGTCAATTTCAACTTTCCATTCTTCTTTCCCTCCTCCAGAATTCAATCCTGTTGATATCCTCCATCTTGCCTTCTCCGACTAAACATCACGAGCTCGAAAGCAGAACCCCAAAACAGTGAGTTCTACCCTATCCATCATCCTACCGCAAACTCCTATCAACACACAAACAAACGAGTACGGACTTTGCGCACTCGTTTGAACTCAACCGCCCGCTTCCTGTCCTTTCAGTCTTAAGTTTGTTTCTGACCCTCTTCCCGTTCGTCGTCACAGAATCTCTCGAGTTGACAGCTTCATCGTCGAACCACGAATCTTCTCCCCTCTTATCAGTAACCACATAGCAACGATCAACAAACTTTATACCACACATTAGCAACAGCGGAAACGCCTAAATACCTTCACAATGGCCGACCACTACGCTAACGGCTCGACTAACCTCGATGCCCTCAAGAACAGTAAGGTATGTGCGTTGCTCCAGCTTGTGCGAGCTTCTTCCCTCCCTTCGAACCAGTGATAAGGGCCACCCGCTAACGATTGCGTCAGTGTTCCACAACAGCTCCCAACACCACCAGCGCCAGCAACTTCTATCGCCATGACACTCCAAAAATGCGGGAACTGACTGGATTACAATAGATGCTGCTTCTGCATATGACGCCGTGACGAAGGGTATGTTTCGATTGCCTTCCTAGCATTTTTTTTGCTCTTCAAGCTCTTGGCTAGTGGAGATAAGCTAACGATGAAGTTGTTTCAGGCCCTGTCGCTCAGAACGTTGCCGACCAGCACGCCAAGACTGTTGACGAGCTCTCCAACCTTTCTGCCTCTCGCCGCACTCCCTCGACCCCCGCGGCTACTGGCCAGCCTTTGACACACTACCACTCGTTCTTCTCCGAGCTGTTGTCATGGGACAATCCTCGTATGTTCATCTCAAGGATCCCCAGAAATGAGCCGAGCCGGATTGCTAACGAACAACGTCAGGTGCCTCCGCCCTTGCTTACCTGAGCATCATTGCTGCCATCCTCTCTGTTAGGTACTTTGATGTGCTCCGCTTGGGTTTCAAGCTCACCTGGATGGTCCTTGGTACCACTGTCGCCGCTGAACTCGCCGGCAAGACCATTCTCAACCAGGGCCTCGCGACTCAACTACGCCCACGCAAGTATTACACTGTTTCCAAGGAGACTCTTGATAGCGCTATTGGCGATGTTCACGAGCTCGTCAACTTCTTCGTCATTGAGGCTCAGCGTGTCCTCTTCGCTGAGAACATCTACGTTTCCGGCCTCGTTGCCCTCGCCGCTTTCTTCGCCTACTACCTCGTCAAGATCGTTCCCTACTGGGGTCTTGCCCTGATTGGCACCACTCTTGCCTTCCTCGGCCCCCTCGTCTACAAGACCAACAAGGAGGTTATCGATGCCCAGCTTAACCGTGCTAGCGAGATCATCGGCGCCCAGACTGCCCAGCTCCGCACCGTTGCTCAGCAGAACACCGAGAAGGCTACCCAGTTGACCAAGCAGTACGTTGGCGAGTATACCGCCAAGGCCCAGACTTTGGTTGGCAAGGCTACTCCTGCCTCTCTCCGCGGTGAGGAGCACACCAACGGTCATGCCGACACCCATGCCAACAAGTCCGAGCTCCGTGACGCCGACTTCCCTCCTGCCCCCAGGGCCGACATCAAGACCGAGCTTGCGGCTCCTATCGAGCCTGTCGTTCCCGTCACTGTCAAGAGCGGTGAGCAGCAGCCTCTGTTGATTTAAGCGAGCTACCTTGCTTATACCTTCCACGGCGATAATTATGCTGTGGTCGGTTGTACTCTTTACCTGAATACTCCATGGCCGGCAATGTCCGGGATTCCATGGTCATGATACCCCGTTGGTATGGAGCGGTGGCTGATCTTCAACCAGAAGTTGTTGTCTAGTCGCCAGCTCGCGACCAGCAAATAGCCAAGTCGAAGGTGGTGGCCTAGAGCAGACGAATAGTCATTAGTAATGGATGGGTGGGTGGATGAATCAAATGGTTTCTTTCCAGTTCTTCAGTTTGCCATATCCTCGTGGCAAGGAACGCATGTGAAAAATGGCGAGGAGATGGGTAAAGATGGGATGGTGTGCTACCTGATGACGGATGACGACTTTAACGTGAACTTGACGAGCACAAATGAGGGTGGAGTCGCGGCATTTCATTTTCTCGGGTTTCCGGAGTATTGGGTTATTGTCTTTCTTTTTAACCTAGGCAAATTCTCTACGTGTCAAATTGTTTGTAACCAACTTCTGTGCAAGACTTTGATATGAACAACGACGATTGTTTCACAGTGCTGTGTGCGATATTGGAGAATGTGGTATGGTGCTCATAATTCCTATGCCCGTGCGTTTTCAAACATCAAAGGTTGTATAGTGTAGCGGTTATCACTCCGGATTCTGATCTCTTCAGAACATTCCGGCAACCCCGGTTCGATTCCGGGTACGACCTCATCTTTTGCATTTTTTTGTCGCTAACTCTAACATGCTAGAGTTAATCCCGAATGTCATATCCAGAGTGTTTACTTTTTTTTGGTTGCAAGCTGAGCATGGTCTTGACATACACAGTATATGGTTGGCATATCAGGAATGTGAAACACAAGAGTTCCCGAACTTTCCGGTCTGAGTTGTGCGTGCGGTCAAGACGGTGAGAATAGTATGCTATCTTGTTCTATCGCCCTGAACATACTCGTAGGATACATGTTCCTCGTTTGCCAACGTACCAACATTACATATAGAACATAATATGAGCTCAAGAACTTTCATTTATAGTCTAAATATCCCTCCAGTCTAGAAACACTTCGCCCAACACCCGACCACATTTACTCCCCCCCAACCTCCTTCAACGCCTCCCTCAACGCCGCCAAAAACCTCGTAACCTCCTCCTCCGTACCCACCGTAATCCTCAAGCACCCCTCGCACCCATGCTCCTTACCTCTAAACCGGACCACCACCCCCTTCGTCTCCGCCAACTTCTCATACACCTTCAGCGCCGTCTCATTGCTCGGCTTCCCCTCCTTATCCAGCATCTCGTACAACAAAAAGTTGCTGCTCTCACCACCCGCCAACTTGCCCACGCCCAGAATCAGCGGCAGCTCCGCCACCAGCCTCTCCCGCTGCTGGATCAGCTTCTCCTTGTTCGCGCGCATCACCTTCAGGCCCTCGGGTCCCAGCGCGTAGCTGGCCAGCGCGCTGGTCGGCGAAGAGATGTTGTAGGGAGCCTTGAGGCTGTTCAAAAGTCTGGCGATAGGGGGGGACGTGAACGCCGCTCCCAAGCGGATGCCGGCCAGGCCGAAGGCTTTAGAAAGCGTCTGCATCACCACCAGGTTCGGCCACTCGTTGACCCACTCCGCCAGCGAGGCCGAGTCGGGCGCGAAGTCGATGTAGGCCTCGTCGACGACCACGACGCCGTTCCAGGTCGGGTGCTCCAGCACTTGGCGGATGTCCTCTTTGGCGAGCAGAGATCCCGTGGGGTTACCCGGCGAGCAGAGGTAGATGATCTTGATGTTGGGCTCGGTTGACAAGGCATCGAGGACGCGCGGCACGTCGACGGCGAAGGAAGGGGCCGGGAGCAAGGGGATCTTGACCAAACCGACGTCGTTCACCTGAGCGGAAACAGAGTACATGCCGTAAGTGGGCGGGCAGACGAGGATGCGGTCGCGGCCGGGGACGCAGAAGCACCGCAAGAGAGCGTCGATGGCCTCGTCGGAGCCGACGCCTACGCAGAGGTTGTCGGGCGTGAGAAGCTTGGAGGTGTGCGCGTGTGTGGTGCGCAGGGAGCAGAGGAGCTGCTTGAGGTCGCGCTGGTGAGGGTCCGGGTAGCGGTGCAAGCCGAGGAGGTCGAGCTCGGGACCACCGGAACCGGAGCCGGAGCCGGTACCCAAGTTCGAGGGGACCGGCGGCCCGTAGGCGTTCTCGTTGGCGTCTAGGAGGATGTTGGTGCCATCGTCTTTGTAGTCACTGAGGTGAACTGTTAGTCGATGCAACTTAAATCGTCATAGAGGGAATCTAAGGGATGAGCCACTCACTCGCGCGCGCAGCGATAAGGTTCCAAGGCGAGGATATTTGGCCTGGCGCAGGTCTCGAGATTGAAGGGCGACATTTTCTGAATGATCGGCTTGTGATGAATGAATGAATGAATGAAAACAGTAACTTGGAACGAATGTTCACCCTCAAGTATTCACGCAGGTTTTATGAAAGGCCTGAGTGAAAGTGAGATGTGTTATTGGCGCAAAGAGTCACTTGAAAGAGTCATCTTGAAAATCGTCTCAAAACGGCTCAGGGCGAGTTGATGATTTGCGACTGGCCGGTCCCCACTCCGGAAGGCCTGGCCCCTTGCCCTTTATTCACGGTTCCAGTCTTGCGCGGGAGTTGATTGAACGATTTTAGGTCACCAACAATTTTGATTTCATATCCAGAAAAACATAGCTTGTATAATAAGCCAAGGGGTTGTTCCAAATATCAATTGCCATAGCGACCTTGAACTTTTTCTTGCTGAAATGGCATGCACACGAGGATGTTGTCCAACCAGCACCACCTTGATGTTGCGTCGAGTGGCCAAACACTACACGGGGTTAGGGTTGTACGTGTAAGCAACCAATCTCACTAACGTCGTTACCCTTTTTAACTTTGAACAACCTGCGAGATCTTGATTCTTGTCGCTTGAGAAGATCATGAACGGGCAAGAGAAAAAAAGAAAGAAAAAGGGCAATGGCAACAAGAAGTGAACAAAGGCAAAAAGTACAAAGAAACATACAGCACCTGGGAGTCGCTGGTCGTCACCGACCCAACTACTAGTCAGCCGATATGTCTGCTTATCTATGGGAGTGGGAAGGATATGAAACGGGTCTTTTAATCACGTGGTAGGGTCAAAAAACTGAACCACCACCTCCCGTATCCATATCGTTCCGACGGAGGCATTACGGTGAGTGGGGAGSCGGCGCTAAAAAGGTGAATATAATTGGGCGGATTACGAGAAAAGTTGACCGTCCTGACACTGCGGCTAGATCTTTTACACGGGTAACACCAAGATTGCATTCGGTTAGAAGACTATTCTTGATTGGTTCCTAGTATATGCAGTTAGTCGCCGAGTCTGATGAGNTGAATATAATTGGGCGGATTACGAGAAMAGTTGACCGTCCYGACACTGCGGCTAGATCTTTTACAMGGGTAACACCAAGATTGCATTCGGTTAGAAGACTATTCTTGATTGGTTCCTAGTATATGCAGTTAGTCGCCGAGTCTGATGAGAGCGTGGCAAGGGAATCTCTCGCTCTTGTCTTATTAGATCACGGTTTGGTGATCCACTATGACAAACTGATCACGATAGACCTCCTTCATGTACCTGCCTTAACCTACCTTCTTCATCTGCCTACATTAGCCCACCTCTTCCCTTCCATCCTGGCATATCATAACCATAGTAGTTGGCTTGCAACACACTGCCGGCGTAGCCGCCAATACCTTTGTAGACGAGTCGATTGGCTAAGAGAGCTGCGTGCCAGGGCTGCGAAACAGAGTGACGGCGGCGTTGAAAGCGACAAGCCAACCACAGCTCTAGGATCAGAAGCCGGCAGCTAGGGTGGGATGGCTTTAAGCCTGGGTGGGGGCCCGTGTCAGCACCCCCGCCTCCCGAAGCGAGGCTGGAAGCCTTGATATCAAAACAAACGCTACCCGAAGTGAACCCTCTGGTTGCCTTTTTGGCATGTCCTCCATTGCAGCATCAAAGCTGCATTTGATCCTTGAAAGACGAAAMGTTGATGTGGCACGCTGACATCAGGCTTGATGTAAAGGACGTCGCCAATCCAACGAGAGAGAAGAGNCCGAAGTGAACCCTCTGGTTGCCTTTTTGGCATGTCCTCCATTGCAGCATCAAAGCTGCATTTGATCCTTGAAAGACGAAAAGTTGATGTGGCACGCTGACATCAGGCTTGATGTAAAGGACGTCGCCAATCCAACGAGAGAGAAGAGAATRTGTTGCGCCTTTCTGAGGCAGTGAAATAAGCTTTTGATAGCCGCCATTATCTAGCTTTGGCGAGCATTGGCAGTGAAAATGAGGAGAAGGTGTAGTCGGGACCAACGCCGAATGACTTTGCGAGGCTGTCAGTCTCTCGTGTCCTGGCGCTTGAATTCACTGCACGCAATAACCAGACGATGCTCCAATAGGCTGCGGTACCTGGTTGGGATTGAATCCAGTTGATTGATTCGATCCCGCAGTTTGTACATAC